>JAQIUZ010000147.1:0-10929 GCA_034697205.1 Lithobius forficatus | reverse complement strand
CTTTAGTTAGTTTTAATTTGCAAAGAGAACTTAAAACAGTTGTGTACAATGCCAACCTCTTTGGTGGGATATTCCTTAATAACTTTCCGTAGTTCTTGCTTTGAGTATGCTAACTGATAGCCAATTTCATCTTCTTTTACTCCCTGAGCAACCTTACCTTGTACACCTTCAAAGAATATCTGTGGAAAAGAAAAAGACAATTTTTAATCTGCATTCATTACCTCTACATATAATCGACAGCCACAATTAATAACAACTTTATAACTTTTATTTAATTTTGTTATCAGAGAATTTAAGTTAACTCATTAAACCCTCTTTAAAACTAACTTGGATAATACGAATTCCTGTTTAATAAGAACTTTTTTGGTTGGTACGCTACTGAAATATGTATAATTAAATATGTGTTCCGGTCCATTTTTCACACGGTTATTATGGAAAATAAAGGTTTATTTTTCCATTATAATTTTGACCCTACAGGTGGACAGAGCCATTGTATAAGACTATTTAGAAGTCTAAAAAGTGCGAACATTTTTTCTTATGGATGACACTTGGTGTAGGACGGACCCGTACTAGATTTCTGCTAGTTTCTTGTTAATACGCTATTTCAATTTGAATTTTGGAGAAACAAAAGCAAAATCCCTAATGTTCCAAATTCAAGTTTATATCGTTTAGAAAAGCGTTACAGTAACTTTCAATTAGTTTTACTGTGTATGGACACAATTCCAGGTATCACTTACATTTAACTTGTCGAGAGGTCGGCCAAAATATTGCGTGACGTAAGCAGCCATGTGATCATTGTACTTTTGTTTAGTTTCTCTTCGTTCAGCATCCAAGCAGCTAATTTTGAGTTGACTTAAAAGCGCTAAGGAAAAGAATCATCTTTGTTGTATTTTAAAATATGAGCTCAAATTGTGAAAGCATGGTAATGGCTTGGAACTTACCATACAGGTGATGGAAATTTTCTGAAACAAATTTAGTTTATCACTTCAATACCCTGTCATGTACAATGAAATCATACTCTTTCATCATCACCTACCCATCATGATCACTTCTTTCGGCGTCTTCGGATGTTCTTTAGCAATTCTTGGAATGGCTTCTAACATGGCATGAACCAGCTTCACGTACCACTTATCCAAGTCTGTTCGACGATCGGAGCCTTTGAAAATGGTTTCCGCTTGACTGGCAAATTCCTAAACTCCACAATAAATCGTTGTCTTTACTGAAACAAAATCGCAGTAATTTTCGTTTGCACTCAGCGATTCTTCGACTTACTTCAAAATTGGAAACGAAGGGTAAAATGCCGCATTTGCTCTTTTTGGTGACTTTGGCTTCTTCAATTGACCTGATTTGTGCTTGCTGTAATAAAAGACAAGATTAGCTTAAAAAAAGACGGACTTTTGCCAAAAGGAATTTACAACTAGTGCAAACTAGCAAACCATAAATTTGTCAAAGTTGCGTTTCGCTTGAACCAATGCATTGGCAAATGTCATACTAAGGAATGATCCTGTATCCTGGGCTGACATCACGTGCTGACTTAAGCGCACCAATAAATACATGGAGTAACTAAAAAAAAAAAAAAAGTAGCACTGCAGTCACATCACCTTTAAGAAAATAGCAATAAGGAGTTTTGCAGCAACTCACAATCCGTCCACTTTATCATAATGGCTGACAAATCCCATCAGTTCTGGTTCTAAAACTGCAAATAATTCTCCCATCATCCGCCTTTAACAGAAAATAAGCTTTGTTAGTGGCCAAAGGAATATTCTTCAATTTCCCAATTAAAGTACTGTAATGTTCTACATAACAAAACATACCTGACTTCTTCGTTAATCTGTTTTCTGCAGCAACATAGGGAAAGAAAGTTGGTTAAATTAAATTAGTATACAAAAAATGATCAACGAATTTTTATTCACTCAGATTGACAGTAAAACTGTTTTGACCTTACACTGCACAGCACAGTGGTAAGGTTTATGACCTATTACACAATTACCATAAGTCCATAACCTATTCACTTACTTCCCACAGTTCAATTTCATTAAAAAATAATACACAATCCTTACAACTGTAGTTGAAAAGGATTGATTATTTCAACCTAATGGTGCCCGTTCTGTTTATTGTTAAATACCAAAACTAAAATCTGATTGGCTATAAACTCTCATTTTTTTTTTAGATATTGTTACTTTGTTAGATATTTTTTTTAGATACTTAACCAAATAAACAAAGAGAAATCGCAAGCAGGTTAACAGTGACACGTAAAGTGATGAAAAGCGCATCAATTCCTTACCGTCTTCAACACACACTTCGGATGATTTAAATCAACTCGCAATCAAAGCTCGTAATGGAGAAAAATTAAGCTACAAATTCTAATATTGTCTGGAAAAAAAAACTCACTCTTTCTTCTGTGAAGCCATTAAGAATTCTTCACTAGTGGATCTCATCATATTCGTAGCCACAGATAAACTTGACTGCAAAGAGTGTTTTATTAGGATTTACCTCATTTGCTTTCCACAAGACGATGATTTAAAATTTAAATGAAACCTACTTGCGAAGATGGAATTTGAGAAGGTGACTGATTGGTATCAGACATGAGATGGAAGAAACTGACGCAAAACTGCTGCTCGGCCAGGCACACCGGCTCCAGCTCACTCAGCATTCGTTCAAGCAGCTAAACCATACAAAAATAACCCAATTGAGCCAATTTCTAACCTGGATCCTTCAAAATAGCATTTTAAAAAACATTTTACTGAACACATTGTAAAACTAACCCTGTCAAACTTGTGCCATTCAGTAATATCCAGATCCGACCCATAGGAATCTTTCTCGACTCCTAAAAGGGACGATGAACGCACACGGCTGATTGGCTTGGCCGTCAGCTCCTGACTAGATCCAATCCCTTTGCCTACACATTTCAAAACACACCAATAATGAATAACAGTTTCCAAGCATAATTAGAACCCTCATTGACCTTCTTTGCCACTTAAGCAAAGCCAGGAAAAGGCCCAAGTGGCTGGCCAGTTTCTCATGCCGCACAAAGATGAGCTTGAAGCCAATTGACAGACATGATGACAGCAGGAAGCAAGGCGGGCGCAACAAAGACAGCAACATCTTTGGCTGAACGAGGAACTGACCTTTTTTATCCAATTTACCCAATATTCTTTGCTTGGCATTCTCAAAGAATTCCCGTATCTCTCTGTCATATAACTTGTTAAGAGATGTGGTATAAACCTGTAAAATGAAGGAAAATAAATGAGACTTTATATTTATAGTAATGTATACAACAATTCTACAATCTTACACAACCTTTGAAAGCTGACTATAGGCTGCTGGATCCACACACTTCAACCACATCATGAGTTGGGCATAGGCAAGCAGATCTTTGTGACACGACACATGTTTGGGGAGCGTTAACTCGCTGGCGTGAGCACTCAATGTCTCGCCGAACTCATTACCCTACGGGGAAAAGGAAATGATCGTTGTTTTCCAGCAAACCCCAAAATCGTAAGTTAATCAGGCGTGAACCCACCTACCAGATGAATAAAGAGATTGTTCAAATGGCGAGACAACCTTTGGGAAAACTTGATACGCAGCTTTTCAAATAACTTCTGTTGTTCCTGATAAGCTGCCAATTTAGTCAAGGCTAAACCAAAGAAAATTAGTTGCAGGCGTTTTAAACTAAAGCTATACGCTAAAGAAAAAAATGAATACACACCAGGATGCACTTTGGCGTTCATAGCCCCTTGCAATGCCTCCGCAGCTGCAATACAATCTGAGATGCTGCTTTGATTGGTCAAATCCCCATCCAAGAGAGCAACCTGGTCCTTATGAGGCAAATCGAGTTGTTGCTGAGTACATAAAAAAAGTAAATGAAACCCAGATGTAAAAATATGACGACAGTAAGTGCTTAAATTATAATTGTTGGGGTTTTAGGGCCCGCTGACTTCCAGGGTCATATGGCGCCCAACAATGCCCTTATTTTCGTATTTATGTTAACCTTTTTTTCCTCCATAGTATGTGCTTATGGTACAGGACAACAATGAAAGAGTTAGCTAGGAATATCAATAGAAAATAGAATATTTGTGTCTATTGGTATCGAAATTAAGTTCTTTTATTGCACAAAAGTAACTTCATTCTGTGAAATAAAGCAGTCGCATTAGCCAAACGCCAATGTCGTGCAACAGTGCAATATATAGGCCCTACATCAAGCACACAAATTTACTGCAAAACGGATGTCTATAAAAGTGGAATGAGTAGAAAGTTACCAATTTTCGACTGATCAAATGCGAGGAAGCGTTTGGTATCATTAATACCAAATGGTTTTGTGGATTTGAACGCCAAGATGCAAATTAAAAGAATTCTGCTGACAAAGCCACTCAATTTAATAGCTCATATAAACTTGTTACAGGGAAATAGGAAAGCTACCTGAATGCCAGTTGCAAGTAAATAAAAAGTGCCAAAATATAAGGCTAGTTGAATAAGAAGGTGGCAAGCAGGGAAGCTCACCTCCGTAGTTCTTGAGAGAGAAAGGAGGAGTACAATTATTTCAGCTTTCCGTTTCAATAAGTTAATGAACTGTCTTTAATACTAACCACCAAGCTGTCCAGTTCTTCTAAGAGCTTTAAATTATTGTTGTTTTGAACTTGGATCAAAAAATTCTTCTCTTCCACCTTTTCAATGTTATTTTGGACATTCTGAAAAAAGTTATTACACAAAATGTAAAGTGACATGTAAACGTAAATGACACAATAAAATTTGTTCACCAATAATGACTCCTTACGTCACATTGGACAACATTACTTTCACAATTCAGTCATTATTATTGCGCCACCTACCTTAATGATCTCATTATACGATTCCAGGCGCTCTTCAATACTCGTTGCTTCGTCAATTGCAGCCTGAATCATCTGCATTAGTTGCAGCACCTGTTTCTCTGAAGCCATAATTGTATAGATGTTTTTCTGCAAAACAATCCAACGACAAAAATATAATTCATCTAAAAATAAAATTTTGAATTATCCATCAGTCGTGCTTACTCCGTCTAGAAGTGATAAGTCTTTGGACAGCTGCTCCGTGAAGGCCTCGGCATTGCTAATAGCAAATTCACACTGCGACATCAACTTCTCTAGATCAGTTTCCTCACGCTCAGTGAGTGCTTGGTAATCCTCTATTTCAAGGCCAGTATCTTCTTCTCCCATGGCCTGCGTCGAGATATCGCTCTCGCTCACAATAATCGACTCTGCAGTTCAGATAGCCATGTATCGAATGAATGTTTAGTAAATAATAGCTTACATAATTTAATAGGCAGTTAGTGGATAATACTTGTGCCTCTAACAGTTAAAATACTAGAAAATCTGCAGCACGAAACAAATACTTACCTTCCATAATCTCTTGTGGAATACAAATAACGCAAGACGCGTTTTAGTAAATTCAAATGTGCTACTCTCGGATCATTGGCATAGCAACTTGCGTGCGTTACTACATACGCCACATCCGGACGCGTACGCGTGGAAATATACAGCAGAGAACCCAGCAACTCCCTAAAATCTCTCTGGTCCACTGGTTCACTGTCCAGACATTCGTCTAGGTTCTGTCCACATGCCATTGGTCTTATCTCCGGTTTACAAGTCTCTAAACCAAACTTACATGCAAGCTTTTCTATGTAAAAACATTGTGTCATTGCCACCTCTCCTTCAGTTATCCTTATCGTCACACCTAAGTAGGCTGTTGCCTCAGTTTCCGTAATTTCTACTACACTACGTATATCGGCTAATAACTTATCAATATGCGCATTACTGCCTATTATTAACGTGTCATCCACATGCGCGCAGACAATTGTAAAATGTCCGCCATCCTCCGTTCGGATAAACATGCACGGATCCCAATCTGACTGTTGCAGTTGCAGACTGGTGAGGATCTCAACGTACTTCAGGTACCAACAACGGCCACTCTGGCGGCACCCGTAAAGTCCCTTCACCAGTCTGCAAACAGATCCCTCTTTAATTACTTTATACCCTTCCGGGGGCTCCATGAAGATTACGTCGGTGGCCGGCATAATCCCGTTTAGGTACGCACCCACCACGTCGATAATCCTCACAGAGTAGCCCCGTTGCACTGCCAAAGTATAACATATCCGAACAGATTCAGTGCGGACAACCGGACTGTACGTCTCGGTGAAGTCCAAGCCAGGCTTTTGACCACTTCCCACAGCCACCAGCCTGGCCTTGTACTTATCGAGAGTACCGTCCGGTTTTCTTTTGATCACGAAGAGCCATTTCGATTTTATTACCTTCCTTCCCACTGGCCTGGCCTCTTCCACCCAGACGCCCTTAGAAATCAAATTATCTAACTCTTTGCTAATTGCCTTTTCCCATCGCTCATGTTCTGGGCAGCTTAATGCTTCATTAAATGTGCTAGGTAATACATCCTGAACTGAACTACATGAATAATTATTACTATTCAAACTTTCCCATGGCTCTTCCGAATCAACATGAACAATTCTATTACTTGAACTACTATTCATGTCACTATTTAACTGTAAAAAATCATTACTTTTCATTTCATCTACATTTTTACGTGTGTTGCACAACACACCCTTTGCAACACCTTCACTGCTGCTATGACAACACTCTAGTGATATCACACCATCTGGCACATTGCAAAACTGAGAATTTAACACCTTATCACATGGATGTATTTTAGCTTTCTGCTCGACACCACTAAGCACACTCTCCACATTCTCATTTTGCACTGGGGTAAAATCAATTTCACTCTTAACAGGCTTTGTATTATCACTGTGCCCCCCGCTGCGCACACAATTATCTGCATTTTGTGGAGCACACCTAACTTTGTGAATTTCACTTGTATCCTGGCTCACATTGCCTCTAGGCCCACTATTGAGCCTTATATCTGTATCGCTAGCACATGCAAGGTCCATGTCACTGACCCCGCTTCGTCGTGCTTGCGGTTTCTCACTTTCATCAATGTCGTCGTTGTCACTATCCGGTTCATCATCTTCCACCCCTTGCCAAGGGGCTTGGCAAATGGATCCCAATAGATGTGAAAAATCTTCGTCAGCGAAAGTACTGCCCAACAACGACGCTCCATCAACGTGATCCAGGAAGCGCACATGACGTGCTGTAATGAATTCTTTTCGGTCGGGTATATACAGCCGATAAGCACGTGCACCTAACTCATACCCAACAAATATCGCCCGCTCAGCTACTGGATCAAACTTGCCTTTCCTGCCTCTGTTCAGCGAGAAACAGAGGCAGCCAAATCGATGTAGGTGCACTAAGGACGGCTTCCGCCCATTCCATATCTCCATGGGCGACTTGTGCATCTTCCTCGTCGGCAAACGATTGTAAAGATACCCACTGCAGGCTACCGCCAATGACCAAAACTCTATTGGCAGCGTCGAATCCTTCAGTAGACAGCGTGCAATCATCAAGAGGGTTCCATGGGCTCTTTCAACACGCCCATTTGACTGTGGGCAATAAGGTACCGTCCTTTCAACCTTGATCCCCTCTTCACTACACTGTCTTGCCGCCGCAGACCATTCAAGCCCATTGTCGATTTTCAAACACTGCAGTTTTTGACCTGTCTCCCTTTCATGTCTGTGAATGCAAATCATTAATTCATCTGCTGCTTCCGCTTTGCTTGCTAGGACACTTGTGAAGATCCTCTTTGAGTATTCATCTACAACTGTTAAAAAATATTTTGCCCCGCCGACAGATACAGGACAAATCGGACCGCATAAGTCGGCGGCCCATTTATGCATAATACTGTCACTTCTTATATCAGGTAACCGTCTAAAGGGGAGTCTCTTGGCCTTACATTCATGACATACTACACAATTTCCGGTTACTTCAGTTATCTTCTGCATTGATACTTCATCACCCAGGAGCATCTTCATTTTGGCTGGGCCCACATGTCCAAGTGATCTATGTATCTCTTCGAGTCTTCTACCTCGAGGCCATACTGCAGATATTCTGACCTCTTGTGGCGTCAAATCCAGTTTATATAAGCCATCTCGCTTATTAGCCTTTCCTATAGCTTTTTCTTCTAATAACATCTTATGGCACTCCATATCGGCTTCCCGGACAACATAGGCTGATTCTTCAGAGAACACTACCCAGTGTCCCCTCTTTGTCATCTCCGGTACGGATATTAGATTGTCTCTCAAATCTCTGACTACTAGTGCCTGTCCCATATCACAGGATGTCTGCTGGCCCGATTTGTCTCGTACATCGGCTATTAAATGTCCAGTTTTTGTCGCTTGCATTGTTGACCCCGTTGCCGCCAACTCCAAATCTTTACTACAACTGATTGTCCCCTGGAGCCATGATTCCGACTTTACACAACTTATGGTAGCTGCGCTATCTAATACCACCCAGTTATGTTCTACAGGTGTATGGGTATATGGCCTTTCCCCTTGAGTAACAGGACTGACCCTTGGCTTCACATCATTCGGACTCTCTTCCTTGGACCTGCATTCTCTTCTGAAGTGGCCCTCCCGTCCGCAGGCCAGACAGTATTTGCCCTTACGAAAAGCGGACTGGGCCTGCGACTGTCCCTTTCTACTATCCTTGGTACAGTTGGCTGCTACATGGGCTTCAGACCCGCAGGTCCAACACTTGCGTGTTCTTCTTTCCTTGGCGGCCGTCACCTTTACAACATCAGTAGCGGCTTCTTCTCCAGTACGTTCCTGTACTTCTGTATATTTATATACCATGGAACCGGACGACGGGCTTGCCCCTCCCATTGTCTCTTCCCTTTCATTCAGGGCACCCTCCACTTGGTCAAGAGTCATATTCGCATGCAGGCGTAATGCCTCAACTGTCACCTCGCAGCCCTTTTTAAACGCTGCACCTTTGAGGGCAAAATACACAGCTTCATCATCCGTTATTACCCGCCCCACTTCCACGCACAACTTTATTGCAGTACGAACACGCGTGAAATAATCTTTACAAGTTTCTTGAGACTGCCACTTCATATCTGATAACTTGTCGAACAGGCGAATTTTTTGTGCCTGGCTCGTTGCTCTGTGACGACCTGACAAGCTGTCCCATACTTCCTTGGCGCGGGTCGAGCCTGCATAAGGCCCCAGCTCCACTGAAGTGATGGTTTGGAAAATGAATGCGAGGGCCTTATTGTTGCGCTCATTCCAGCTACGAATGGCTGCGGCGCCCTCTTCCGGCGGTTCGGTTGTCAGCGTATCCACCCACCCCTGCCCCGTTAGGTAGGCTGCCACCTTCGTCCTCCAGGACTCATAGTTCTTATTGGTTAACGCTTCAATCCCTTTATACGACATTGGTTTACTCTCCATTTCTATGTCCACCACGCTCCTTTCTCTAGCGACTTGCATAGAAACAAAAACGTATTACACCAATCTTACTCCACATAAGAAGAGCTTGCTACCATAATGTGAGGTTCATAAAACGCGTGAATCGTCTTCCTAGTAATGTGGAGCAATTTCGCTAACAACAACATGGATTTATTTGAAACATAACAGTCTTTATCAATCATACACACTTCTCGGCGGTTGCCGTGTATTAGAATAATGCCAATTTCTGTTTACTTAACTTTTAATGCAACAACTCAGTCAGTGACAGACGACTTTATACGGGCTTGCATGTGTGACAGCTTGGGTATGGGCGCGGCCATTTTGAATTGTGACGTCATTACAGTCAAGCCCTAACCTAGAAACCTTATCGCTACTGCACCTCGCCAAACCTGATCAACGTCCACTCCCGTCAACGTTCATCTCCTGAACGTCTTCATGACTCCTTAGTGCGACGTACAATTCCTCCAGGTTACCGGTTTCTTCTGCTTTCTTACTTTGGTGCAAATTCATACGACCCAGGACATTCCAGCTAAAACTCGTCTTGCCCTAACGACCCACAAGAACCGTCGTCACCAATATCAATTGTTACATCACAAACCCGTATCCAGTCATCCATCAACAATACGGCGATTCCTTAATGCTAAAATCCTTATACCATCTATGCAGACAGCAACAATCTACTCAACCAGCCCAAATTCATTTTCATTACTTTGACACTCTTGGCAAAACTTTATCCATTCTGGATCGTTAATATTTAACCCAACCACATTACCTGGCAAGTACTGACACAAACTCACATTTCTCCCCTCTGATTGATTAGAATGTTGCTTTCCGCTGCAATCTACTGTAGTCAGAGCGTGGTACGATCCTTGCACCTCCTTTTTGATTATGCCTGGCATACGTGATATCCCCAATTCAGTTAACATTTTTGCTAGTGCCGTACCACTTGCACATTTCGTGAGCGAATCTGCTGTCAACATTTTTCCAGGCACATGTTTCACCGCGATATCACCTATTTCAATACATCGTTTTATAAAAGCCACACGTCTCCTAAAATGTTTACTACGTGTTACCTCTCCTATGCTATGTAACACATGTATAGCCGAGAGGCTATCAGTTTCTAATCTTATTGGCACTTTTATTCCCAAAACCTCCATTAAGACCCCCTGAACCCAAAGTGACTCTTTTACCACCTCCACTATCGATAGCATCTCAGCTTCTGCTGAAGACAGTGCCACCTCCTGCTGCTTCTTGCATTTCCACGCTAGCAAACATCCCCTAAACTTCACAAACCACCCATTGAAACCTCGTCCATCTGTTAGACTGGACCAGGTTGCATCGGACTGGGCTAATATCAAATCATCTTTTTCACCACTCTTATGAAAATACACCCCATAATCCCTTGTGGAATACAAATAGCGTAATACGCGCTTCAGTAGATTCAAATGAGCTACTCGGGGATCATTGGCATAGCAACTTGCGTGCGTTACTACATACGCCACATCTGGTCGAGTACGCGTGGAAATATACAGCAGAGAACCCAGCAACTCCCTAAAATCTCTCTGGTCCACTGGTTCACTGTCCAGACA
>JAQIUZ010000146.1:0-10952 GCA_034697205.1 Lithobius forficatus | reverse complement strand
GCTCTGTTCCTATCATGTCAGATCGGTTGGAAACGAGCCCGGCCGACGGTTGAGGCTAAATTCTTCAACGTTCGAAACACTCGAACAAATAATGAAACGCGCGAAAACCAGCGACACCAAGGTCGCCACCGCGACGTACAGCCACCAATTATGAGCACCAAAATGACTCCGACCTTTTCAAGTACGCATAGGTAGAAGTTTTCCCTCACGAATATAGGGTCGACCAATTCCCCATCAATCCACACTAACGCTAATAGCGCTAGAAACCCCAGTATTTTCATAAAGGGCATCATGGTTCCTGGCTTGTCAAGCGTGTACGGCGACTATCATGTAGTAATCATCTGTATGGAACATCAACTCTTTTATATCCAGCGGCGTCGATTGCCGGGGTATCCATGGAAGTGTCAGCTTTCAACAAAGGGTTTATACTTAATGAAATAATGACTTACCGTAGTGCAAAGAAGGGACTCCAACCCTTCTGGAGCTAACCCGAAGCACTAATGTAGCATTCCGAACATCGCGTGTGGCTTTTTAAACTGCGCCGGAGATAGAGCATTACCGGTACAAACTATTCAGAACAGTGCCATGTACTGCGGGGTTGATTGAGACATTTTTTTAAGTATTTCAAAACCACCTAACATAGCAGTTCGCTTAGGTTTCGCCACTAACTCTGTCTCGCTACATACAAAATGAAACTAGTTTGGGACGAAATAAACTACATTTTTTCTGCATAAAAAAGTTTTATTGCTGTACCAGTTCTAAAAAAAAATGTAGTAAATATGGTCGAAACTCTGTCGATATCGTGATATATCGTCTGGCGTGATATCGCGCAACGGGAAATACGAACGCTCTAGGTATTTAGACCATCACCCGACGAGCTATAATTATTCAAACATGCCTAATTTCGTAGAGACTGTTTTGCGCCACGTGGGAGGTGTGCTAGGATGGCGTAGCGCCGTCTTTGGTGAATCGAAACTATGTCCAGTGGCCGAGATCACCAGAGTCAGATTGGGCGTCGTGTCGCGCAACGGGAAATACGTCGCGGCGATTCAAGGCGACTACTTTCGAGAAGTACGTGTGGGAGGACGATCGACTCCTGTCAAAGACCAAAGTTTCGAGAGTTAGAAGGATGGACTTGAGCGACGACGGAGACCTGGTCATCACGTCGTTCTCGGAACTGACGATCGTAAAATTCTTCCACGTTCGAGACGCTCGAAGAAAAGCTCATTCTAGGTCCTTGGAACAACGTACTGTTCTACACGACCCACGTGTAGATTATATCATCGAGCAGTCAACTTTGAGAGAAATGAACGACGACGAGCTGCGAGAAAAGGTCGGCTTTGGCTTCAATCCCACGATAGGCTACAATCCTACGAACGATATCATACTCGTACAGGGGAAAAACTATTTGTACAAAATGAAACTACAATGTGCAATACCCGATTAACCGAAATAAACTACATTTTACGGCACAAATAATCTTTATTTTTGCAAAACACACGCGTGCTAACACGCAATACAAAGTGTACACTCAGCAGTTATATCGAGAGTTAGTTTTAGCTTGGTCACTTGGTTGGTTGTAAATGGGGTTTCGGTCGCGTTAGACACACCCCAAACTCCTGGGACGACCTTCTTTTGCGCGCCGCGCACGTGTACTCGATCCCCCCTCACGGAATCGTCCTTCACTCCCCCCGTGGAGATTATCTCGTTAATCCATCCACGTCGGCGTTGGAACCAGTAGACGAAAAAATCGACCTGCCCTTCATCGACGAGTTCAAAGACACCCTCGGATACAATCCCGCGAGCGATACTATACTCTTGCAGGGAAAGGGCTTGTACAAAATTAAATTTAGTGATGCAAAAGATTCCCGAGTGCGACGGGTCGCTGCAAAAATGCACCCTGTTCAATCGGAAATCGAATCAAGCCGCGTGCAAGTGCTCGTTTTTTAGGTAAAAAATAAGTTGTAAAAGATGCCCTTTGAACAAACTCCAATACATTCCACAATTGAATTTGTAGGATATGTAAAGAATAAAATGTGTACGAAAATGTGTACGTCAAAGTTTATTTACAAAATTGATTACACACCAGCCCCGTAACTGGGGGGGGGTGACGTTTGACATGTAGGTGCTGCACAGCTTGATGAACCGTCCATCGTTTTGAAACCACACGGCAAAGTGGTTTCCCTTCGGGGATAATGACAGCTTCGTGGCGCGTCTTCTGATGTATGTGCAGATTGCCAGTCTTTTAAAGGTCTCTCCCATTTCGTACCAGAGTTTGGCTTGATCCGTCCATGAAGAAGCTCCACGCTCGAAAAGCTCGAAGAAATAATAAAACGTGTACTATGATCACCAAAATGACTCCGACACCTTCAAGTACGCGTTGGCAGAAGTCTTCCCTCAGGATTATAGGGTCGACCAATTTCCCATCTTCAATCCAATCCTCCACTAACGCTAATAGCGCTAGGAACCACAGTATTTTCATAAAGGGCATCATGGGTGGGTCCTGTGTCAAGCGAAACTGTAAGTAGTAATCGTCTGTATGGAAGCTGCGACCACTACCCGGATTATATAACGCACCCATCGTGTAGAAGAGGTTTTTCTTCGCCAGGCTTCCTCGAGGTATTTGCAGATTGCCAGTCTTTTAAAAGTCTCGCTGAGCTGTCGGTGGAGTAGTGTTGTCAGACAGTTAGAGCTAGCGCCGATTCGATTATGGGTTGCGGTCACAGCCGAGAGTCGTTTGACGCTACTCTTGCAGTGTCAAAGAAAAATTAAAATGTGTACTATGATCACCAAAATAATATAGTCTATAATGTCGACCAATTCCCCATCTTCAATCCAATTATTCACCAACGCTAATAGAGCAAAGGGCATCATGGGTCGATGGGTTTAATATTAGCGATGTCCCTACGATTTTCCAATCTTGAGTACTCTTTTATATCCAGCGGCGTCGGGGCTTCCAATGATCTCCGCTGCCCACAGAGTCAGGTGATCGTTCATCCGATTGGCGACAACTTGCACGCCTCGTCCTAATCCCAACGGACATTGAGTCGCGGGGAATCCCAGAGCGTTGAAAACGGCGGTGTGCTCGTACGTTTCCGAACCGGGGTAAATCAAGATGCCGTCCTTTTCCAATAGATTTCCCAACTTGGTTCGCAATTCGTCTAGCGCGATAGCGTATTTCGGATCGGGACTGCTCGCCTCGAAACACGACGGCGGCGAAACTCCGTACCAGTACGTCTTCTTGTCTCGCGCAATTTTGGCGCGCCAGATGCCGCTCGACCACTCGAACTCTTCGAGGCGCAAAACGGAGCAGTCTCCAAACACTTTCACCATGTGTCGTTTCACGGACGCGTCCAACGTCGCTGCCAAATAAACTCGAATCCGCGCAGGAATCGACGGCAGTCGACCGACCAACGCTTCGAGGATCGTCTTCAAGTCCTCCGCGCGGCGGCACATGGTTCCCGTTCCGATCATGTCGGACCTGCACTCGGGAATCTGGCCTCGGTTGGAAACGAGTCCCGCCGACGGTTTGTGACCGAACAATCCGTGCTGGTGGCACGGTATCCTAAGGTCGCCGCACAGGTCGAGTCCGATGGCGAAAGTGGCCGCAACGCCACCTACTTCTTGCGCCGCACCAGAGGCCAACCCTCCGACGACGGTGTGCTTGCTGCGGCGGCTAGCCTTCTTGCTCCTCTCCACCTTCGTGTGATACACCAGAATGGCTCCGGCGTCTTGAAGCATGCACGTAACGTCCGCATCGTGGGCAAAATTCTCCCCAATGTGGAAGGGAATTCCCATCAGCGGTTTGTTTCTTTCGCCGACGTTGATCGAGAGCAATTTGTCTCGATAACTGTACGAGTAGGTGCAATACGCCTCGACCAAACGCTCGCGCGACACTTCGCGATTTCTTATACGCTCCACCAACTCTGTCACGCTACAGTTTAGTAAAGGGTCGTAGAGTCTTCGCGGACGAGTCCAATCCTCCAACAGTCTTGCAATACACCACAGCCCGTAGATGGGTAACGCGGTGGCGAGCAGGGCGAGAATCTCCGCGAATTCAACCGCCTTCATTACTAGCGTACCAAGTTGTGGCCACATATCAAGAATGCAAATCCACAAAACATTGACTTTTTAACTAAGATTTTTTATTGGAATTTAGCAATCTTAGAAAAAAAAAATTAAACTGACCAAAGTCTTTGTAATTTCGTTCCTCCAGTCTTAGGATAACCTCTTCGGCCAAAGACATCAAAATGACCGTAATATCGTTCGCACTTTGTTTGGCATCAACTACTGTCCAGTAAGATGGTTCCATCATTTTCATAAATGTACCGACGTCGGGTTGTTGGTACCATTTCAAATCCATCAGTTGTTTGGCAGCCGAATAAGCAACACCCGAGTAAGCGTAACGATCGAGCACTATAGTCATTGCTGGACTAGTGTTCCCATCGATGGGTGTGGTCCTGTCAGGAAATTTTCAGAGCACCTCTAGCCCTCCTTGGACACAAGCTGCATTAATGAACACCGCGTGCGTCTTTAAAAAAAGATTCCCGTAGGTATTTAGACCATTACCGATGGAGCTACATTTTATTGACCATGTCAACTTTCGTAGAGTCTGTTTTGCGCTGCGTGGGAGATGCGTTAGCCGCGTGGTGCTACGGATCGAAACTAAGTCGAGTGGCCGAGATTACCGGAGCCAGATTGGGCGTCGTGTCGCGCAACGGGAAATACGTCGCGGCGATTCGAGGCGATTTCGCGTACGTGTGGGAGGACGATCGACTCCTGTCAAAGACCAAAGTTTCGAGAGTTAGAACGATGAACTTGAGCGACGGCGGAGACCTGGTCATCATGTCGTTCTCGGAACTGACGGTGGTATCGAAAGACGGCACATTCTACAGACGCCGCGACATGCGCGGCATCTTGTTCGCGATCTGGATCGACGACCAAACTCTGTGGACTATCGAATTCGACGGCGCTCGTCGCTTCGTCATGAAGACGCTAAATTCTTCCACGTTTTTTGCGAGACGACGACGCTCCATACGCTGGACGCGCGAAGAAAAACTTGTCCCGGGTCCTTTGAACAACCGCATACTGTTCCACATGACGCACGTGTACACGATCCCTCCTCACGGAATCTTTTTTCGCTACTTTCATCAGAATTATATCATCGAGCAGTCAACTTTGAGAGAAATGGACGACGACGAGCTGCGAGAAAAGGTCGGCTTTTCCTTCGACGGTAATTTCGAATGCATATTAGGCCCCACGATAGGCTACAATCCTACGAATAATACCATACTCGTACAAGGGGAAAGATATTTGTACAAAATGAAACAACACTGTGGGGTTGCAATACCCGATTAAAGTGTACTTGGGACGAAATAAACTGCATTTTTACGCGCAAACAATCTTTATTTTGTTGACACGCAATACAAAGTATATACTCGACGGTGCCGCTCCACCCCGGTAATCTCCGCTATATGGTGGTGAAGCTAACAATCGCGGGTCTGTCGCCACCAAACGCTTTGGTTACCGAAGTCCTCCGATGGCCCGGCCTACGGTTTGTGTGGTCCTATCGCTGACCTCTTGTTCGGCATCTGGCTTGATCACCAAACTATGTGGAACTTCGAATCCGACGATGATCACGTCGTCCATGAAGACGATACATTCTTCCACAGTCGAAACGCTCGAAGAAATAATAAAACGCGCGAACCCCAGCGACACCAAGGTCGCCACCGTCGTGTACAGCCGCCAATTATGAGCACCAAAATGACTCCGACATCTTCAAGTACGCGTAGGTATAAGTTTTCCCTCACGATTATAGAGTCGACCAACATTAACGCTAGTCGCGCTAGGAACCACAGTATTTTCATAAAGGCTGTTCGTAGCAAGGCGACTATCATGTAGTGGAAGCTGTCGTAACATCAACTCTTTTATATCCAGCGGTTGGGTTTTCAATCTCTTAACCACGGGTAGTCGTTAAACAAAGGGTTTATACTTAATGACATGACTTACCGTAGTGCAAAGAAGGAACTCCAACCCTTCTGGAGGTACCCCGGCGCACTAATGTATCATTCCGAACATCGCGTGAGGCGCAGATAGGTATTTAGAGCATTACCGGTACAAACTATTCAGAACAGCGCCATGCCTAAATTCATAGAGTCTGTTTTGCGCCGCGTGAGAGATCTGATAGACGCGTGGCGTAGCGCCGTCTTTGGCGACTCGAAACTATGTCGAGTGGCCGAGATAACTGGAGTCGAATCGGGCGTCGTGTCGCGCAACGGGCAATACGTCGCGGCGATTCAAGGCGACGAGTTCGCGTACGTTTGGAAGGGTGACCGACTCCTGTCAAAGACCCGAGTTTCGAGAGTCAGAACGATGGACTTGACAGACGACGGAGACTTGGTTCTAACGTCGTTCTCGGAGCTGACGGTCGTATCGAAGGACGGTGCCGTCCGCAAATGCCGCGGCGACTTTCACGGCCTCTTGTTCGCGATCTGGCTCGACGACCAAACTCTGTGGACCATAGAATTCGACGACGACGATCAAGTCGTCATGAAGACGCTAAATTCTTCCACCTTTGAAACGCTCGAAGAAACGCTCGGCCGAGGTCTTTGGAACGACACTCTGATCACTTACATGACGCATGTCTACGCGATCCCCCCTCATGGAATCTACTTTCGCTCCTTTCATAGAGATTATCTCATCGAGCAGTCAACTTTGAGAGAAATGGACGACGACGAGCTGCGAGATAAGGCTGGCTTTTCCTTCGACGGTAATTTTGGATGTATATTCGGCCTCAATCCTACGGGCTACAATCCTACAAACGATACCGTACTCGTACAAGGGAAAGAATATTTGTACAAAATGAAACTCTACTGTGGTGTTAATCGGGACGAAATAAACTACATTTTTACGCAAATAATTTGGTTTGGGGCCGTTTTGTTAGTCGCATTTGAGCTGCGGCCCCGTCGAGCGTCTTCGCTCGCGCTGTAAAATCGGTAATTTTCGATGTATCTTTGGCAATGATAGGTGTGAGTCATTGAGACGAAATAAACTAAATTTTTATGCACAAACAATTTTTATTTCAAAATTTTCGCGCTCAATACACAGTTTGTGGTAGCACTGGTCAGTGGATTCATCAACATTTAGTTGCACTTCAGTTTGTATCAAATAAATAATGTAATTGCTACATAAAAACTAGTTTTTGTAACTACGGGCACTACTCGTAGTTACAAAAACTAGATTTTAGGTAGCAATTACATTATGTTTTTTCATCGGCCAGTCACCGCACGACCGGCAGAATCTAGCAACCTTTCCGCGCTTTTGCGGGCACCCTCGACTCACGTAAACTTCACCAGTAAATCTCCTTTATGCAGTAAACTAATCCCACTTTACTTGGGTTTACTGGCGAGGTTTACTGCGGACTGCGGGCTGCCTCTTCATACAGTCTGAACACTTCTTCGGTCACGTTCGGCGGCAGTTCTTCGGTCACGTTCGGCGGCTGTTGTTGTTGTTGACAGCACGGCGCAAACTTTCCGGCAAAAATCTCTTTAACGAAATGTCCCAGAGTGGCATTATCTAGGTTCATTATCTGCTGCAGGGCTTGCGCCCACACTTGGTTTTTGACCACGACCTCGTCGGGCGCTTCGGGATTCTCTAATAATTGTCTGATAAAATCATCAGCCAAGTGATCGGGCGGCAGGCACGCGTCGAGCATCGCTTCCTCGACGGGATCGGGCTTCGCCGCGGCTTCCGTCACGTCCGGCTCCACCTGCACATCTTCCTCTTCCTCCGATTCGTCGTCGGTCGCGTCGTCATCTGGACGCCTCAGGTTGTCGATGTTTTTACCCCGTCGCGGCTGCGGCGGCTGTAACGTGCGCTCCAATATCGTCGTGGACGTAACGACGTCCACGATGGAGTGCTTGTAGCGCAACGGGTCCTTGCCGTCCAAAATGTCTTGGATCGCTTCGTCGTCCGTTTCGAGGCGCCGCAGGTGTCTCTCTTCTATAAAATAGTATATGTCTCCGTTAGCGTTGGTGAGTCCTTCCCACTGGGGTGGACACTGGTCCAGCAGCACGGTCTCGGACGGCGGCGGCTGGTCGGCCTTGTTGTGGATCGCTTGGCGGTGCAGTTCTTTCAGATTGTGCGGTTTCGGTATCCTTGGCCCGTCGTCCGAGGAAAATGGGTGGCGGCCGGCGAGCACGCACGCCAAGCATACAAAGTGGAAAGTGCTTGCGGGGCGGTGGGTCAAGATGTGGTGCGCGAACTTCTGCGGATCCGTTCCCGGCCGCGGGCAGTCCTGGAACGGGCAGCAAACGAGCGGGGGCCTGTTCCATCGCGACTTGGCGTGGAACGTCGCGAAAACCACGATATTGCTGTTTACAAAGTCGTACACGGTGTGGGGAACGAACCCGTCCGCCAATTTGCCGAGCCAGTAGTCCCTGCTGTTGATGCGGGCGATGGCGCGGACCCGGTCCCCCTCGCCATCCGCAATGTATTCAAACTCGTTCGTGAGCGCCGCCAATGTCTGCAGACGGTTGTAGGCCGGCGACAGTATCCACGAAAACCGTTTTGCAGACACGCTATAGACCAGAACTCTGGTTACATCGTCCGACATGATTTTCGACTTGTGCGGAGTGAGTCGACCGACGGTTTATATATGTTGTTTGGGAGTCAAAGGTCTGACGGCGGCACGCTTAGCCAATGGCGGCCCGCCGCGAATCATTTGCCCTTTGGACCACATCGCCCGGTTATAAGCGCCGCAACATTGATCACTGCCACACTCGAAATGGAACATTCGGCACTGCACTCGGCCATTTCAGTAGGGGACTGGCCCCGCGCTCTAAAGTGTATCTTCCACGACTTGAACGTACGGGAACAATATGACCAAACTCCTCTCGCCGACTACGAAACTCGCCGCGTATCATCCGATATTGGCAAAGTCGAAGAGGCAGTGGTATCGTGCAACGGAAAGTATGTGGCGGCGTTTCGAGAAGATTTCGTGTACGTGTGGGAAGAAGACCGACTCCTGTCAAAGACCCCGATCGAGACCCGCTGCGACATGTCTGCGAGCAGGCGTGCTTCCATCCTGGCGGAAGCCAAGAACACCAACTCAGATGCTACAATTTTGTGGGCAATAGGAATCAGAAACATGGACTTAAGCGATGACGGAGACCTTGTCCTCACCACACCCGGGAAAATGGTGGTAGTGTCGAAAGACGGCACCGTCCGCGAGTGCCGCGCCGCGGGCTGCCTCTTGTTCACGATCTGGCTCGACGAGCGAACTCTATGGACCGTAGAATTGGGAGTTTCGGAAACTAAATGGAACAGACAACCCAACGGTCTCTTCGTTATGAAGAAGTGGAATTCTTCGTCGTTCGAGATGCTCGAAGAAACGCTTGGTCGAGGTGGCGCTTGGGACGATGATCTCCTCCTTAAAACCACGCACGTGTACGCGATCCCCTCTCGCGGAATCGCTCTTCGTTCCCGGCGTCGAGATTATCTCATCCATCCGTACACGTCGGCGTTGAAAGAAAAATGCGACCTGCCCTTCATCGGCGCCTTCGACGAAACCCTCGGGTACAATCCCACGATCGGCTACAATCCCGCGAGCAATATTATACTCTTGCAAGGATTGGGAGAGGATGGCTTGTATGGAAAGGGCTTGTACAAATTTAAATTCGGATTCACTAAAGACTGGAGTGTCGACGCATGAATCGTGGTGTTTGGGAAAGCGATGCTTTAACGATTGCCACAGCGGCCCTCGCTTTACAAAAATAAATTTTGACCTATGGGGTTGAATTTGTAAAAAAAAAAAGAATAAAATGTATAACAAAAATGTGAACTCGTCATGATTGTACATGTACAGGTTAAATGGACTCGACTTGGTTTCTCGGATATCCCAGTCGTCATCTGTTTTCACTTGTAGATTAGCCGATCATTTGATAGCCTCTAAAATTTTATAAAGTCACAAGTCACTCTCGAAACTGACGCAAAATCGCGTTTCAATAGGCCTAACTTTGCATTCTCTTCATCAATTTTAAGTACACATGTTTGGCTTTTAGGGGGTCGTCCTACTTGTAATAGCTTAGAGGTGAAGGCATTAGTGAGCGTGTGGATATATTATTTCCATGAATTCTAAGGTCTTAACTTCATTTTGGACAACGTTTTTTTATTCTATGTCCCTCGAATTCATGTAGTGAAATGGATTTAGTCATTTTTGGGGCCAATTAAAATCTAAGTCCGATGGCTTCATGGAAAAAAAAATGACTAAGTTAATCGAGTTGTTTCGTTACGAAAATTGGCTAAGTTGTTAATAGAAAACATTTACAAAAAAAAAACATTTGGGTTTTTAGAAAAAAAATGGCTAAGTCATCAATAATTTTAATGGGGGTTGGCCAAAAAAAAACATTAGTCAATTTGGGGTTTGAAGGACTTTGTCATTTTTTTTTGACAACCCCTTATTAAAATGCCCACGGACTTAGCCATTTTTCCAATAAGTCCCTATAACTAAAAAAAAACATAGCCAATTTTTAAATCGAAACTGATTAAAGAAAAAACTTAGCCAAAATTTTCGATTCTGATAGAAAAATTAATCAAGTTATTAGTTGTTTTTTTTAAACTGTAAAAAAAACACAGGTTGTTGTGTGGTTTACATCATTATTAGGAAAACACAGTAAACACATTCCTCGACGAATCGCCGTAGCATACCACGTTTTTTGTCAATAATGCCTTGAAATTCGGTAGACAATCCAATTAGAAATTAACACGTGTCCTTTTTTTTACATTTTGTCCAAAAAATCCCATGTTATTTCAATGGGAGGTACGAGGAATGGGGTGCCAGAACTCGGGTTCGAGTCCTGGCAGACTAGGAAAAAAAAAAAAAGAATAAAAAAAGATAAACAAAAGAATAACACAAAAGTATAATACAACAAAAGGTATAATATAAACAAAGA
>JAQIUZ010000145.1:0-10960 GCA_034697205.1 Lithobius forficatus | reverse complement strand
TAAACCTGGCGGCCAAATACAAACTACTGTTAAGACGCTTTGACATGTGACTTTATGGCGCGTCGAAAATTATTATCTTTTTTTTTAAAGAAGAGAACGAAATTGAAAGTGAAGAAAAACCAACCTAGGAAAATAGACGAAGCTGCTGCAACGACGGCCAACAAGACGCAGACATTTGAATGCGGATTGAAGCGGTCCAAATACCCTAATAAAGGAGAAGAAACTAGAAAGTGTTAAGCTAATGTCAAAACATTGAGCGCTCGTTACAACATTAACTTGTGGTGCAGTGCTAAAAAAAATGCACAAGAATGAAAAACTGAAGAATTTCCGGTAGCATATCCGAAACTCGCCCGCGCGTTTTCATAGCAACTGTTAAATAATAAATAGACCCACGCCGTGATTGTCACGAATTCATGCATCTTTAAGCGTATTGTTGAGCAACTTGTTTAGCAGTTTAACTGTTGCAAGACTTGTCAGAGATCTTGGGTGGGGGCGGGGATAAACTTGAGAGGGGGGGGGCTCTATTTTGTTGCATGACGCCCCTTTTTTTTTATGAGATTTGTGTCTGGGAGGTAAATAAAGGTACAAAGAAATCGGGACAAGATGAAAACCTGCGAATTTTAGTTATTTTACGAGCGTTCTGCGCACTGATGGGCCGTCCGGGAAGGGTCTCCCAAGTCGAGCCCCGGGGATTTTGTACTCCCTGAATCCCTCTCTGCACGCCCCTGATGGTACATGAAAGTAAGCGTTACGTGAGGGGAGGGAGGGGGAATCTAAAATCGGGTGGCTTGGACGAAGGGTCTCCTTACACAGCAACAAAAAAAAGTACAAGGATTAAGATAAAGGAAACAAAAATTTGAAGTCCAATCCAGGAAGCCTACGTGGCCTACGTAGGGAAAAGGGTGGCCTAGCTACGTGGGGCTAAATACCAAATTTGGTTTAAAAGTAATGACAAACAACAGGAGACAATAAATTACAGAGTTTCACATTTATTGATAAAATCGCAACACAATAACGTGCAATTGAATCACAACACAATGACTCAATTAAATGGACGAACAGCCCATTAATGACTCAATTATTGGTGTTTGACGTAGTCGTATAGTAAAGCAGAGAAAACCGAAATTAAGTAAAGAGGCAAACCAAATCTGTCATCATTCCCAATAGAGAAAGAAATATTGAAGAAGTAACAACAACAATAACAAAATAACAAAACGTCACTTTTAAGGTTTACAAGGAAAAAACTTAGAAAAGAACATTCTACGAAGTAATTTATCTAAGCATGTGCTGCTTACACGGGCGCTAGCTTCATTAGGTATCGAAACAGGGTACGAATTAAGTATCGAATACATTTCACTAATCAAAAAGTATCGATTGGTAGATAAAAATTGGTATCGGATCGGATCGAATACCTAAAGAGTTGGTATCACACACCTCTAGTCTGTGGCAAAGTTGACAATTCTGAAAATTTATTTAACAACAACTTACTATTGGTTCGATTTTGATCAAATTTTGTGCACTTTTTACATTTACGTATTGTCTACCTTCCGTCCAGATTTGTACCTGTTGGTCAAGTCGTTTAGGCGCTAGACCGCGTACAGAAAGGCAGACGTATAAAATTACTACATTAAACCTTTTTGCCCTCTGGACAAAGCGCGCAATTTGGCAAAATTTTGTCAATTTAATTTATTTAGTAGGTCCTGACTTCTGCTTGAATTTGTGGTGCGACCTTCTGGCGTGACCATCTTTACATTTTCGCCACGTTCTCGCCGATTGTTGGGGGCCTTTTCATTTCTCGTTGCCAACCTTAGGTGTTGGTTAGTTTGTAAGGGAAGTTCCCATTCTAAGAGAAGCTTGACGAAGCTTCTCTTAGAATGGATAAAGAGACAAAGGATAATCCAGTAAGGGGTGGAGCTAAACGGAGCTAGGAACCGAAATACTTCTGAGTCATCCAATGATTTACGGAGTGAATGAACTGGTGACTGCCACCCATCCAAACGGACGATGCAATGAGGAATTGACTTACAACATTAAGATGAGCGTACAATCTTTTTTCGTTTGCAACAATAGAACTTCATAGGCAGAACCGCTAAGGGAAACTAATAATTGTGATTCCCTATCTGTGCAGCCCTTCCCATTTTTCATTGCTTAAATTTACAATAAACACTTCATAAAAAGCGATCTGCTCCCTCAAACACGGGGCTCCAGTAATCATGTGTGAACTGTGGCCCTGTTGTCATACCTCGAAATCCGGTACAACACTGCCAACAATATTAATACAATAGAAATAACGAACCATACGTACAGTATACCTACATGCTGAACTGCCTAAAGGCGAATGAATGAGTAGCAATATCTTGATTTGGGGCTAAGAAGTCTTAATTCTGCAAGCTGCTGAAATTACCTGAGGAATTCCTCGTTGTTGCATCCAGTGTAAGTATTTCAACGTCACAAGTGGTAGCTCAGTGGCTTTAGCTGCATCACGATTGAGTGAGAAATATTTTCGTTGGCTGTTGCTGTTCATTTGATTTTAAGGCAGTTTACCAGTGATGTTATTCATTAATTTTTCTACACTGAAACCTACCATTTCTACTAAATCAATTAACGAACGTCACGTGACGATTCTAGAAACTTCACCAAAGAGCGACAGCTGCCGTAAAAACATTGATATCGTGCTCTTTTCGTTGTGTTGTTGCAGAATTAATTAATAACTTTAAAATGAAAATTAAGTCTCTTACACGCAAATAAGAAGAAAAAAGTTGAAAGATAGATACTAATAAACAATTTCTGGTCTTCCGTTTCCGTTTCAGTATAATGAACCTACGAAAAACATAATAATTTAATGTTACATTATTATCGTACTTACTACAACACGAGTATCGTAACTATTTATTTTAGTATTATTATTATAGTGTTCCTGTCTACACCACGGGTATTACCCCAATGTGCATCATACAATTTCGCTAAGTGACTAAAATGTTGATATACAGTCAGTAATTTGCTGGCTTCACAGTTCCACAACTTGCGGCACGTAACCGAAATTAGGCTGGCGCATAGTTTATTTTCTGTTAAAAATATGTGGCCCTTTGGGTCTTTTCTTTTGGAAAAAAACAACTTAAAAGAAAAGTGTTAATAATCTTAGATACGTAGATATTTTAGTTGCTTATGGTGTTGTGTCATTCTCATTGAAGAGTATTTTTATTTTATTTTTTATTATTATTTCCTTTTGAGGAATCGTAGATATTGCGCATTTTATTTTAGTTAATTAATTGTCGATTAGATTTAACAAAGAGCCGCCTGTAAGAGCTTCGTCTCTTATTTTCAGTTACGAATAAAACCACGCGCCATCTATTCTGGGACCTTGTAGTATGTAAGTGGAATTTCCTAAATTTTTTTTTATTTTAATTTAAATTTATTGTGCACCTTTTTTATTTTTATTTTAGTTGACTGTCGTTGAAATAGTAGCCGATAATCGTAGTTGCGCATGACTAAAAGACTCATCATTAGGCTAAGCTTTTACGCCTATTACAACTGAACACTCAACTCACAAAGATAGGGGAGGGTTTCAAAAACGAACGGGTTATTATTATAACTTCGTTATCACTAAGCCGCGCTTCCGCTTTGTCTAGACGAATTTTAAAATGTACAATTTGTACAATGTCGTTTACAAACATTTATTAGGAAAAAATCGTAGTTTGATGTCGCATACCTATAATTATAATGGCAGCTTATCATTGTTTGCTGCGCGTATTCAATATCTCACCACCTTTACTCCCTCCACCCGGATCTTTATAGTCTGTGGCTTCATAGCCTTTGAGTAATTAAAACAATGCGTTTGATGCAGTAATCTGTTGCCGTTTTCCTTAGTACTTTATTCCATCCTAAATTCAGAATCACGATATTGTCTTACCAACTATTTGCATCGAAAACTAGCTTTCGTCATAAACGCCCATTGCTGCAGGTGCTTTCAGTGTCTACCAAGGACCTAAAGAAGTCCAACGGGTGCATTACAAGTAAAAGACATGCTTCGGGCTTCTTATTTTCCACTTGCTCTGTCATAAATGGGTGCTATAAATTTGTAGTTGGCTATGTCATACATGTTGGTACATGAAGCTTTCCAAGTAATAATCGCGAAACTACCTTTACACACACCCTAAGGCGATCTTGAGAATGGAGACGCCATGGATTTGTTTTCCAATTAAATATTAAGAAACGTTTTTTCGTTCTTTAATCACCACCTTACTCCGAGTATTCGTGAGACAAAGGCTTTCTGCCCAAAACGGCAAATTACAGGATAAGACTCCTTCCGTATATACGGAAGGCCTGCTCTCCACTCGTGGCGTGCTCTCCACAAATGTATTTTTCACCCCTATGATTGTTAAAAGCTTATTTTGCATGAATAGTTGGCAAGCAATACTATAAGCAATGCATCCTGCAGCGTCCTTATTTTAAAATTCGTAATAGTTGACCGTCTTTCGGATCCATTCACTGGGGAACAACCCGTTGCGTTTCTTTGTTTTTTGTGTTTTTATTTATTTTCTCTGATGCACACGTTTAAATTAGCACGTTTGCACGCATTATATTGGTAGTCGTTAAAGTAGTCATTGATTCTGTTTGCTTCTTGCTGAAGTAGGGTAACAAAAGCCGTTCCAATAAACAGTTCGCATTGACTCCAAAAAAAATTATACAAATTTATGAGAGGACTCATTTCTCTCTTACACCAGCCGCACGTCAGTTTCTGAATTTAGCACCAGACGCCGCCACCCTCCGCTCCAGTTTATGCAGGTTTTGTGACGCAATGAAATCAATATTTTGAAGGGAGATGGTAAGGAGGGATGATTATTTTAAAAAGAACATCGGTACGTCGAATTAAGCTTGTCGTGCAACTAAAGCACAACTTCACAGTCGTTTGCTTTTGTTTTCGTTTTAGAATTATGATCGGCTTAATTTCACCGTCGACGACCATTTTCTTCTTGTATGAATTTTATGGGTTGGGTTGCATAATCGACTTAATGCTAAAGATTAAAGATAATCTTAACGAACGAATGTAAGTTGTATCTTCTGCCTTGAAATACACTTCAAGATAGACAAATAGGAAATAAAACACAACAGTGATAAATAATAAAATAAATAACGAAGATCTATATGCCATTATTATGGAGCTACGTGTCGTCCCGATGATAGTTCTCGGATTCGAACCTGCAACGGTCCGAACCCAAGATCGAAGCATGATCCCTTTATGATCACGGCTATAATTGGACACTGATTTACAATGATTTTTTTTATTGATACACTTCAGGATGTTAACGTGGTTTGACTGATTTTCGGCGTTATCAGTAGCTGGAAAGGGTACCTGGCAAAATCCACTGGACTTGCTTCTGCTAATCAAAATGGCTGGTAAGGTTCAAAATTGAACCGGTTCAGCTACGTGACCATTCGGTTGCTTCTGCTGACGAAGCGTCAACATTTTTATGATTCGTATGCTTTTTTTAAAGAAGTTTTATTAAAAACCTGATTCTAACATTTTATGTTTTTGTGTGTGTGTCATGGAAATCCATTTCTCTTAACTTTGATCGGCCATCAGTTTTGTCATGTTTGAAGAAAAAAACAAATTTTTAATAGTAAGAGAGAACCAACTTTATTAACAAGGAAATTAAAAGGTTACGGAGAACGGTATCTTGTGTTGTTTTCAAGTGTGCAAACTTTATGAAGGTCGAGCAAGAACAAAATTTGTTACAAGGCTGGCCAAGCTGTACCCTCTAAAATTTAAACCATAAATTGGATTACATCTGCTGACATGCTGTAGGTTATACTCTCACAAAACAGAGTACAAAAGTTATTTATTCACGCATGTCAACACAGATACTTATTTCAGTTCGATCATTACCACCTACCCTGAAGTAATAAATCATCACGAATTTATCATTCGCGCTTCTATTGGCCTTCCTAAGTTTAATACTGGATGCCTTAGAATCCTAAGAAATACCTAACATTGTAAACAATTGTAACTCTTTACTACCATTTGTCATAATTCAGTGTTCAAATGACTCGTTTTGGCCAAGCGGTACCGGTTTGTTAAAAGCCCCGCCTGCAGTCTGCTTCCCACATGGCAGTAGTGCTTTGCAGTGAAGCTAACGGAAAGCGCAAAATCGGGCAGCAACGGATACGGATTTTTCAGTCGCGGCGTTTGATTCCCGTGACTGGTTCAACGTGAGGCTAACAATAAGTAACCAAAATTAACATTAAGAAATATTTATTGTAAACAGCCGCCGGTTTACACCGTCGCTAAAAGTGAATGGGGGAATTTCTTGCTATTTTTAATGGAGGAAAGGGAATTGCATCCCATCTTTTAATGGAGAAGGGGGAATGCCTTGGCAATTTTTTTTTTTGGGTAGCGGGAATGTCTTGGTATTTTTAATGGACCGAGGGGGAATTTCTTGGATTTTTTAATTGGGGAGGTGGAATTTCTTGGCGTTTTTATATTGGGGAGGGGGAATTTTTTGTCATTTTTTAATTGGGAAGGGGAATTTCTGGTCATTTTGTCAACGGAGGAAGGGGAATTGCTTAGCATTTTTAATGGGTAGGGGAATGTCTTATCTTTTTTATTGGGGAGAGGGAATTTTGGCATTTTTTTGGAGGAGGAGGGGAATTCCTTGGCATTTTTTAAATGGGGGATGGGGTGTTGCATAAGATAACGCTCCGGGTGCTAACTTTTGTTACAATGTTATCCATTTCAGAAGTGCAGCTTGTGCGAAATTCCAATTTTGTTATCTTTTTTTTGCCGAAATTTCGAGTTTACAATTTTAGTTCAAATAATTACCAACAGATGGCAGTGCAGAACGGTTGCAGTACGAGCACTTATGGCAGTCATCACGCCACCTTATCGATTATTACCGCATGAAGACGCTAGCTGCGGTGTAGTAGAGCCAGCCACGATGGATATTTTCCAAGAGAAAAACATTTACTTGTTGACGAAAAGATAAAATAAGTTAGAAAAGAATTACAAAATAATTAATTCCTAGGCGCTTATTCAAAATTTCATTTAATCCCAATTTTATCACAGTTTCAGGCTTCGTTTCGATCCATTGTTCTTACAAATATTAGCCTCAGGGTCTGCTAGCAAGTGGCCATTGCTTGTCGCTACTCTCGGATTTTAATCTGTTTTGTAGATTATACTTCACTGTGACCATTCGCAAAATTTCGAGCTTGCGGCCAACATATCCAGCAGCTATAAGTTTCCGGGATTTGAGAGCTAAAAATGGTGAATTAAATATGAATCCTTAATACCGTTACTTTATTCCGTCCTGGGTTCGAGTACCAGTCGGAGATAACTTTTCGGTATTTCTCAGATGTATTGTTTTAACAGGAGAACGGCAGCATACTGGCTGTTTTTCGTAAATTAACCCAACCCTGTTTCCTTACCTTTTTTTTTAATTTTGTTTTCGTACAGTCAACGGTGTGAGCATTTTAATAAACGTAGCGCCGTAGACAGCGATTTCCGTTCTATTTGCTAGGCCGTTCGTTGCCAAGAGCGGTTTTAGTTCCGATTTAGTATAACGTTCACTGCCGGGGATATTTGTGCCTACCACGTCGTTGTCCGTCTATTTCGGAAGCAAATGTTATTTTTCAACCATGTCATACATTCCTTCGAATGCGCCTGCACGATTACACCTGAGGTCCAGTGTTTTGCTTAGTAATTTGAAAGTTACGTGTGCAGTGTGACCAATCCGCATGTTGCCTACGCCAGTCAACAGTTTGTCACGTCCAGTTACATTTCCATTGCATCGGTACGCCTGATGTTACCCCAACCCATCGCTGAGAAAGGCGCAGTTTACGTCCTAAAACTATTGGTTCGATTTTGACCAAAATTTGTGCAATTCTTACCATTATGTAAATCTAGCTGCAATCCAAATTTAATATCTGCAGGTCGTGCCATTCAGCCGCTGAACCGTGCACAGAAAGCCAAACGAAAAGAGTGCCTAACAATAAATCTATTAACTCGCTGTTTGGGGGGCCTATTTCATCTGTCCCTCAAGAATGTTAATTAATTTTAATTAATCGTTTAATGTTGATGAGCCTTTTCATTTTCTCCACTAGTTCTAGAAAGGCCAAGTAAAAGTTCGTGGAAAGGAAATTTACCGAATTTTATTTACAGAAATCTGAACTCGGCTTTGCTTGGTGGCACAATGAAAACCGAATACCCTTTCAACCCGTCCAAAGACAAAACAACAGAACTGATTGTCCCTTTTTTCACTGTTTTAATATTAAAACATTCTTGTTCCCCCTGCTACCTAGCAACGAGGTCTCTTTATTGATGGACCTGTCCATGGTATGTGCTTTTAATACAACGAATGGAATTTTCTGAAAAGTGAAGTATAGCAACGCGGTTTTATTTCGAGCAACCTTCGTACAATTTTATGAAGTTCAAAGCAAAAAAAGATATGCTTTGAATTGACTGATTATGTAAGTGGTCAGTTCGCTTAATTATTGCAGAGATGCATAATTCAGTGAAAATGCACGTTGGTCCGATTTTTATTTGTAAGATGTTGAGGAATTAACTACCAGGTTACGCATTCAAACCCCCTAATGCGTACTTTGAAAGTGTTTAAAACTAACAAAGCAATGAAATTAAATTTAGATTAATTTTAGTTATTGAATTCTGCTGATAAATAATGCAGATCATTAATTTACAACATACCTTCTCTATAGTGGCTGATACACGACAATAACTGTTTACTACTGAGTATAGCCCTAGGCAGTGTCGGTGTGGCCCGGCTGGGATTTTCCAGAAAGGCCCGCCGACATGGAGGCCCTAGACATTTTTTTAAGGCTGCACTGAACCGAACTTAGGTTCGGTTAGGTTCGGTTAGGTTCGGTTCGGTATCGCGAACGTGCCCGGTTCGGTTCGACTACCGAACTTAATTTCTCTACCGAACCTCCCGAACCGAACTTGTTTTGTTCGCATATGCGATGTCGCAGAATATGAGCACAGTTCTTCTAATTGCGATTTAGCGCTTTGAGTAGCCCGATGTTGAAGTTTCAATATACCATTTTAAAGCTCTTGACGAGAGCTTTCCGATGGACTAAAACTCAAGTCGTTATCTCTAACCGCTATTGAATTACAAAGCAAAACGTAATAAACTTGTAATTCGTTTCCATTTTGACTCCAACTCTATGAGTAGGAATTGCAAATATTACACCGTCACCCCATGCCCTGTAGACACGTAAGCAGGAAAAAAGTGTTGTCGCAGACAAACATGTTCTGCTGAAGGTCTCTGCATAGACTTCATGTGGTTGCGTTCAGTACATCGTTGTAAGGTTCGGTTTGGCATCGTTTGTGCAGAACCTTTTGTCGTTCGGTTCGTGTTCGATCCGGTTCGGTGAAAGCCAGGTTCGGTGCAGCCTTTGTAAGTAGTGCTCTCCAAAAAGAAAGTGCTGAAAATTCTGTCTTGTTCTTGTAGATGTCTCAAGTCATTGAAGGCGGCGGTGGTGGTGGCGACTCACCGGGCAGCTCCCCGTCCGATGTAACAACACCCACGAAGCTGTCGTCTTCCTCCGTCATTGAGTCGCCACCACCCACCACCAACAACACGAACTCCACTCACATTCGGACCGATAAAAGTTGGGCTGCCTTTCAGAAACGGACGGAGGGACAAGGTAGGTAGTTGTCGGAAGAAAGCCTTTGTCTTTAGAGTGGCGGCAGTGTTTTTAGTGGAGCCACAGTCTGGCCGATATAATCTTTGAATACCGTACTTCAGAATCTGTTTTGAATGTTTGGAGCCTATAGACATCAGTTTGTTAGTCCAACAAAGTCTCTGTTTAGTGTAGATAAACAACGAACGAACTTGAAATTGAATCATCTCGTATGACTTGAATAAAACTCTGTCAGAATAAAATAAGCGGTAAATAAAAGTAGTACGTAAATGCATTACCTACGCTACGTTAAAACCATTCATTTTTTTTTATTTGTATTGTTTGGCATTTGCATAGGTGCACAGCAGTTGTGGGATCAGTTTGATGAAGATCGGCAGTTACTAGGCACCGAAGAAGAAAGCAGCGACCGGCACTCAAGCGACGAAGAATATGATATTTGGAGTATCACGGAAGAGCAGCGGGAATATTATACAAATCAATTTAAATCAATGCAGCCAGATTTAAATGGACTTTTGTCTGGTGAGCAGTTAACGCTAGTACTATTTTGAGGATTTAGAGCAAAAATTCCTCATTTTGTATATTGACATATATCTTACTTAATTGCAGGTGTTGTAGCGAAAGATTTTTTTGAGAAATCAAAGTTACCTGTTCAAGAATTATCCAGAATATGGTACGTGCGAATGTATTGGCGTCCTTAAAGTGCGGCTTAGTGATTTTAATAGTTCAGTGTTTATAACAGCAGTGATTGGTTGGAAAATCACCATTTCACCAAATGATACCTTGTTTTGGACATTTTATGTTTTTAATATACTGTATGTGTGCCGTTGCGCCAACCATAATGCTTCACCGAGTACGGTAAATGTCCCTAATCCACCGGAAAGTTCTTTTTTTCCCTTAACTTGCAAACTGTGAATTGCCAGCAAACTGTTTTAAGTTTTACTACAGTACTTTGTTTCGTAGAGAAACGGGAACTACGTGCTCGCTTGACAGCGCAGTCGCACATGCGTGAACACGCGCTTGCGCAGTTGTACATGCATGAACATGTGTTTGCTCAATCGCATATGCGCGAACACGCATTTGCGCAGCCGATCAGGTCCAGTTCCTTTCTTATTGCAACCCGAGCATTTCGCCTTCCTTTCCATGAAACGTCTGCTCTCCATAACTAACGATTTTTGGTTACAGAGCATTTTGATTTTTCCAGACACCATGAGCATGGGTGGTGCCAGAGTTGTCTTTTGGGGCCAGCAGATTGTATTGTAGATTACCTCATGGTGACGTACGATAGAGTTAATATATTGTAATATTT
>JAQIUZ010000144.1:0-10964 GCA_034697205.1 Lithobius forficatus | reverse complement strand
GGATACGGCATATATTTCCGTGTTTATCCTCGGCGGGATATGTCTGGCGCCACCCTTAAGTTAGCCAATGAGTTTAAAAAAAGAGAAGTAGTATCCTCGTTCATCCCCCTGTTTCAAGTGTGGTCTGTTGCTATGCTTGTTCCGACCGCAGGGTGTGGGGGTGGGGGTGGGTGCTAGATGGTGGGGATGGGGATGAACATTGTGAGGCTCTCCCGTTGTGGGGGGTGACAGGAAGGGGAATAGAAGATAGTAGGAGAGGAAGTGGCCCATGCACGTGACTGCACGCGCAAGGGCTTCCCTACGGTTGAGACCACGCCCATCGCAGCGTTCGGGCGACGTTTGCTGGCCAATTCAAAATACTTAATTGAGCCATTCCAACCATCTAGGTAAGCCTAATCGACAGATCCCGATATGGGATGGGTTCTGACTGCAAAGGGTGGGGTCACGATAAGGTCCTTCAAGTTCCCTGTTTTGAGTCATAGCGCCAAGCCAAGCCCGTGCCTGGCAGGGAAGCCAAGTTTCGTCTTCCTCTTAAGCCTAAATCTTCTCCTCCGCATAGCAGGACTAGAAACCAGTTTAAAGATTGTTGGTTTGTTGTCTTCGCCAGCCGGGTTGTTGGGATCCCTCGTAAGCCCCGCGGCGGGTTCTTGCCTCCCCCCCTTCCTCTCTCCTTCCCTCCCTCCGTAGCGAGCGAGGCGGGGGTCGTTTATTGTCGCTAGCGCCAAGGTGCGCCCGAAGGGAAGCTGCGGCCCTCGACCAATCACAGGCGTGTTTACTTTCGCGTGACGGCCAAGGCGGTTGCTGCATGCGAGCGAAGAGAAACGAACGCCAGCCCGTGCACGAGGAACAGAGATACGACTTGAACGTGAACGGGAACGTCATACGAACGTCTAGTTTGAGAAATTTACCCGTACGAATACAGGATTAACGCGTACAATACTCCAACTGGTTTTTCAATCATTTGTGTCACCGATTGGAGCCGTTGAAGGTAAGCCTGTCTCCCTTTTTTCTCGGCTCTGGTCGGGTTTTGTTGGCCGGCGTTGGCTGCTCCGTCAACGGCCAAGCTAACAACGCAATTCCGTGCGACCGACCGACGCATCGCAGCCATCGTGCGTGGCTGGGCTTGGCTTGGCGCACTGGCGACGCATTACAACCGCCCATTCGGATGCGTCTAACTCGACGTTGCAGAAAGATTTGGACGTCAAATTTTGTGGTTCTTAGTGCCAAAACGCGGTCACGAGGATAAAATTGTTTGTAAGTGTCGACACTCATTGGATTTTTGTGAATCTTGCTGCCAAAAAGGGAGATTTATCCGTGACTGACGGCGTGCGGCTGATGAGGAGAATGGGTTTGGGGAGGGGATGCGATCGTTTGAGGCTCCTTGTTGATTTGTGTTGCTTTTATTGTATTTTTGAGAAGAATTTTTGATTAACCGGGTTTTAACGTAGCTTGTACAGTAAAAAAATTATATATGCAGTACATTACGTATCATACTTGCTTTATACTACAGTTTAACTGCATTACATTTAAAGTGCGTCATATGTAAAATGATTTTTTTTCTCACATTTTAATTCTAATTTTAATTTGCGTGACAGTGATGTTAAGCTAAGGGGTATGAACTAAGAAATACTTCTTCAGCAGTGCGATATTGCTACATATTACACATTAATTGCAAAAAAAAGTTTTCAAAACGTGGCAGACAAGAAAACAGCAATAAAACTGTATAGCGAAAATATTACCGCTGAACTTCGCATTGAAATTTTAGAAATAACCAAATTTCAATAGAATACTGACAACTTATTTAGTATACTGTACATTACAAAGAGAAAATTCTGGAACCACCCGCTAAGGTAACATCCTGTCGAAAGTGAAATCGCGCCATCCAAACATTGCTGATCACGGCGTCTGCAACAACAAGTCGCGCGCTAAATTACGGCGGAGAAATTTCAGAGCCCAAAACCAAGTATTACGATTTCACTGTTACTTTTTAAAATGAAAAGAGTTAATAAGATAATAATAAGATAAATTACTATTTACCGGTAAAACATTTTGGTGTAAACGTGGGACTATACTATTTCATACAATTACAAAGTCTGAATTTTCGGTGTGAATTTGACTGTTGGAATCGGAGCCAACCTTCGAACGAATTGGTTTCGATTTTTTCACGTCAATATGAAATAAAACGTAAAATACTCAACGAAAAGTATAGGCCCTATTATAATTTTGATTAGCAACTACTACTAAATGCAGCCCTTTAATCGCAAAAGTATGTTTTGTCTATTTTCTGTGTCTGCATTACGATGGCATTGATAAATATATATTTAGTTCTATTTTTGTTTCGTGGTGAAATAATTATCTGTTGCATTTACTTGCTGGTTATTTTGTTCTGTAAGGATTTCATTTTTCTTATTGACAAAGTTTTAAGTTAGAATTAAATTGTTAATTAAATGTACTACCAAAATATTAGCAAAATGTGACACTATTGTCACTTACAAATTTACTACCTGGGTCGAGCTTCGTCTTTCTCGTACATTCTCTCAACTTGTTCAATTCCACTTGCTGAAGCTTAGCTTGACGCGCAGGCCATTTAACATTTTAGGCCTAAAACGCATTGCCTTTGACATTTGACATGTTGCGTTTTCGACAATATATTCGCGTGGAATTACTCTCCTGCCAATTTTGACAAGATCCTTTCAGTTGAGGGCATTTGGTGCCTCTCACGAATTACTGCCGCGTTGAGGTGTCTGGGGTCCAGGCAAATGCGTACACCTCCGTCCGGTTTCATGACGACTGTTATTGAATTCACCCAGTCCGTTGGCTCGTTAACGGGGCATATCACGTCGTTGTCCATCATCCATTGCAGTTCTTTTTTAACACGTTCTTCTAGTGCAATCGGTATCTTCTTGGGTGGTGAGACATGTGGCACTGCGTCGGGTTGTATCTTGATTGTATACTTTCCGGGAAGTTTACCAAGTCCGGTGAACACATCAGGGAACTCGCGCACAATAGTTTCTTACTCTGATTTGCCCGTTGGTTACTGGTCGTTGGCCATAACGTGCTCTAGTTATGTCTACAACTGCTGGCCGATCAAGAAAGTTAACAAGTCTCCAATGGAACTATGGACCGGACACGCTCCTTCCTTAAAACACTTGCATCGTTTCGGGTGTCTGTGCTTCGGCGTAAAAGCGGGGAAGCGAGGCAAGTTTGACACAGTGGCCACAAAAGCGATTTTTGTAGGCTATAAGCTGGCTGCGAGAGCGTATCGCCTTTATGATCCTGTGAAAAACCGCTTTATCACAGCAAGGCACGTCAGATTTTTGGATGACATAAATAGGGCTACGATCTTGACAGAGAGTTACCAAGAAGAGGATGTCAAACATCTGGAGGAATCTGTTTGGAAGCCATGGGACGGTCGCCCATCAAGGGAGGACGACTGGTCAGACACTGACATGGATGACGGCGCAGGTGATGAAGATGAAGTGATCAATCATATAAGTCACACAATGAAACTACCAGTGATACCCAGAGATGCTGATCAGTGTAATGGAGCGCTGGGGTTAGTGAACTATCGGCAGTTAACTAGTGAAAATGTGATTGACGTACAAACCACTCGAAATGCAGAAAAACCCACTCTAAGTGCAGAAAAGCAAATGGCGATGCGTGGTTGCCTGGAAAAGGGCAAAGCCATAAATAGTAAAAGAGTGCAGCCGCAGTGTGTGGTTTCAGAAGACCAGAATGTGAAATCTGGTGACGGTTTTCAGCGGGGGAAAGATCCCTTGTGTGTAGTGACCAGTTCCGGTAACAAAGCATACAGTTCTTCGCAACATGATGTTGGTGACGGTATAGGTGACAGTGTGCATGAAATTGATGTTGTATTGGGGCCAGTTAGATCGTATGATAACGAGGAAGGGGGGTCATTTCGTTGTAATGCTGTACAGGATGTAATTCCCAGTAGTTTTAGGGAAGCTATTAATTGTGCAGACAGCGAGCATTGGAAAGTCGCAATTCAAAAGGAATTAGACAACCTAGTTGGTAAAGAAGTATGGGTGGAAGTTCCCAGGCCAACCGATAGGAAAGTCATACGATCTAAATGGCTTTTTGTGGTCAAGCAAAAACCGGACGGTACGCTCGATAAGTACAAGGCCAGGCTGGTGGCGGTAGGAAGTGGTCAAAAGTCTGGCTTGGACTTTACCGAGACGTACAGTCCGGTAGTTCGCACAGAATCAGTGCGCTTGGGTTTTGCATTAGCCGTGGACCGGGGCTACTCCGTACGAGTTGCAGATGTGGTCGCGGCCTACCTAAACGGGGTAATGCCGGCTACAGATGTAATTTACATGGAGCCCCCGGAAGGTTATGAAGTTAGTAAGCCAGGTAATGTCTGCAGGCTAGTTAAGGAGCTCTACGGCTGCCGGCAAAGCAGCCGGTGTTGGTTTTTCAAATATGTTGAGATACTTACTAGCCTGGGACTTAAGCAGCTTGATTGGGACCCATGCGTGTTTGTGCGCACTGAAAAGGAAGGGCACTTTACGTTATTGTGTGCGCACGTAGATGATTCCCTACTAATAGGCTTGATTGATCACATAGATCGGTTATTGAGTGACATACGAAAAGTTATTGAAGTCACGGAAGCCCAAGCGACAGCGTATTTAGGCATAACATTACTTGTAAGAGAAAACACGATTGCAATGACGCAAATGTTTTACATTGACAAGCTGATACAAAAATATAAGTTAGAGGGAAGTAATCCCGAATTGAGACCAATGGCGTGTGGGCAAGTCCTGGACGATTTTGCAGACAGTCCCCCAATTGACCAGACCGAGTTTAGGGAGCTATTGGGTTCTCTGTTGTATGTATCAACGCGTACCAGGCCTGATATAGCATATATTGTAACGCATGCCAGTTGCTACTCAAACGCTCCAAAAATGGCACATATGAATTTGTTAAAACGCGTGCTGAAATACTTGAAAAGTACACGAAGTGCAGCAGTGCACTTTCGAAAGGCAAGTGGAAACGATGAGCACATTTTGGCTCAGTCAAATGCGACTTGGTCAAGTATGACGGACGGGAGGGGCTTTAATGGATGGATAGTCAAGTACAAAGGGAATGTGGTGTCGTGGAAATGCAAACGACAGAGAGAAGTAGCGCTTTCATCGGCTGAGGCCGAATTGCTTGCCATCGTTGAAGTTGTAAAAGAAGCGTTATGGGTACAGGGTTTTCTAGCAGATCTTTTACAAACAAACGTACCGATACGGCTTGAAACAGATAGCCTGTCCGCGATTCATATTCTCCATAGCGTAGGGGATGTGAATCGCAGTAAGCATTTCCGCAGGCGAGTGTCATTTGTTAAACGTTGTATTGAGGTCGGTAATATTTCTGTTAAACATGTACCCGGAAAATTCCTAGTCGCGGATTCTCTTACGAAATGTACAAGCAGTGTTATGTTACGAAGGTTGATGTTAGAATTAAATGTCACACAGCTTGTCCAAGAAAATGAGGACCGTGAAACGAACCACGCTCAAACTACCGGGGTGAAGTTCCTCGTTAGCCCGCAACATTCAAGTCAATCAGGGAGGGAGATTGTAAGGAATTACTGTTATCTGCCGGCCGGGAATGCTAGTTTCATACTGGCTGATCCTGAATGGGAATTGTTCTGCCAAGGGTGTGTGGAGAATTGGGCAGAGTGGCCGAGGCTGATTGAATAGATTGTTGCTGTTTGTAAGGGATTAGTTTTGTAATTTTAGCCGTAATGAATGTTCAGTGTGAATTGCTGTACTTGGAAAAGCGTGCAACAGTGCAGGTATGATGGCATGGGATTGTTGGAAGCGCGGAGCTTCTTGGAAGGCAAAAAGTTCGTAAGGAGGTCGTTTTTACTCTGACAAGTCTGAAACCCGTGGATCAAGAGCGAATACACCGAAAAGGCAACCATGGAGCTCTGTTGGAAAGGGCGTTGGTATGAAGGGTGAGATTCTGCTGTGTTTTGGTGAAAACACGGTGTTTTATTGATGGACTTGTAAGGAACCTCTTGGGGACGAGTGACGTCGGACGGCATCGCTAATCCAATATGGCCGCGCCCATAGACACAGGTCTGCATTGTTGAACGCTGAGTCAAGTACACCAGGTTCGTCACTGACGAGTACAGTAAGCGTATGAAAGTAAACTTAAGTAGTAGGAAATTTATCACAGCCGCAATTCAAACAAGGCCAATAGACTGTTGTAGATAGACTTGGTTCAATAAACGTTAGTCAAAAACACGTCGTTTACCTGTACAGCATTAGCCCTGTTAACACCCAACACAGTCGTCCTAACTTACCATGGTCCACGATTGCAAAGTTCTCACATTCTGGTAGCAAGTTTGCTAAGGATAGACGACATTAGTTGCATATTTAGTCTGAAGAGGGTGGCAAGGCGCAACGGATATGCAAATCGCTCAGGAGAGGAGGGTGACTGAAATGATGGATACGAGACCAGCGTCATATAAGGGCATTGAAGCCCTGACTGGGCGTAATCAGGAGGCGTGGCGGACGAAGGTTGCGGCTTACCTCATGGGGCAAGGGTGGATGGAAGCACTCACCGAAGACCCACCGGAGGCCGCTTCAGCACTTCGTATATGGAACGACAAGAACAACAAAGCCCTGTCGTTCATCTTCCAGACAATAACGCCGACCGAGTTGGGGCCATGTTCGGGAGCCACGAGGGCGAGCGAAGTCTGGGAAAGTTTGTCACAGCGCCATAGGGCAACGAGTGAGGCCCAAAAAATACGGCTATTCGATCGCCTGTCTGAAATAAAGTGGACACCGCAGGAGGACTGTAGGGGATATTTCACTAGGGTGCGGACGGCTGTTAAGCTCTGTGTGGATGTGGGACGAAACGTTACGGACGCTGAGTCCGTGTATTTTGCCCTGAAAGGAGCCGTACGACCCGGATATGAAATATCAGTGGAAGCCCTGAGGCTACGTCCTGACGTTGGATAGGGTAGAAGTGGCCCTAGTTGAAAGAGAGGAGGCTCTAAAGCTGGACGGCGCCAAGACCAATGCTACGGTCTATGCCGCCGGGATACCAGACCCTGGGTGGAAAGATGAAGATAGCCACGTCAAGGAGAAGGTGAAGGTGTCCACGGAAAAAGCAAGACGAATCCGGCGATGTTGGACATGCGGGTCCGAGGCACACCTGTCCTCGAATTGCACGGTTGAGAGTAAGAAAAGGCAGCAGCCGTTTTTCCGGAGAGGCAAGTTCTGTCTGATGTGCGGAAAGGAGGGCCATTTCCGCAGGGAATGCGACCAAAAACCAGAAGGACAGTCCGGCGCAGCAGGTACAGCCAAGCCGAGGGTGAGCCCAGTCGTGCAGCGCATGGACAGAGTGGCAGCGACGAGGGGCGATGTAGTGCTCGATAGCGCAGCCACGGTTGGCTGCATGCGGAGTAAAGGACGACTTAATAATATGATCACCTGTGCGAGAGAATTGGAATTAGCAGCCACAGGGACCACGATGGAGGCGACAGCCACAGGACGTTTGGTGGCCCATATCACAGGGGCCGAGGAAGACCTGAGAGATGAACTGGTATCCGTACCTGGGCTAACGAAGAATGGCTACGATGTTCTATTCACAGAAGACTGTGCCTATATACTGAGAGACGAAGACATGCACTCAGTTGTAGGCAGTGTGCGAAACAGAGCCATAGGGGTCGCAAAGAAGGTGGACAGCCTGTATAGGTTGGATCTACGTGACCCAAGCCACAGGGTATTAACAGCATTGCCAGACAAATGCCAAGTGCAAGATCTACATCGGAAGCTGGGGCATGTAAGCCTCGGGAAGTTGAAAATCTTGCTAGGAAAAACATCGGCGAGCCAATTGAAAGCAGAAGAAGTGGAGATAAAGCGTTGTATCGTGTGCCTCGAGTGCAAAGCTAAGAGACTTCCGTTCAAGCGTCTTCCGGACGTAAGGGCCGAGCAGATTATGGATGCCTGGTCCGCAGATCTGTGTGGGCCGATCTGCCCACAGTCCATCGGAGGCGCAAGATATTTCTTAACCGTTGTTGACCATTTTTCAAGACGCTACTTTACAGTAGTGCTCGCCAACAAGAAAGACGCTTCGGAAGCTCTCATCGAATGCATACGGAGGAGGGAGAGGGAGACAGGACGGAAACTTCTGCGCTTGCGAGCAGATAATGGGAAGGAATTTCAAAATACGGCCCTTGATAATTTGTGTAAAGAAAAAGGCATTGTGCAGGACAGGTCCGTTCCGTACTCGCCTGCCTCAAATGGCATGTAGAGAGGGCCCATGCAATAATTTGGACATTACCAGATCTTTGCTTTTAGCTTCAGAATTACCAGATCGTTTTTGGGTATTAGCATTGCAAACTGCTTGTTTTATTCACAATAGTTTCGGTTGTAAGGTAAACGAAGGTGGAAAATCACCGACTGAGTTATGGGGTGGAAAAATACAGACAGTTCGGCATCTTATGAAGTTCGGTTGTGTAATATATCCCGTCCTCCCAAAACACAAACGAACCAAGTTTGGAAAGAGGGCTGCTCCCTGTGTTTTTGTCAGTTATGACGCTGATTATCGCGCTTACTTATATTGCGACCCTCAAATTAAAAAGGTGTTTGTAATTCGAAATTGCTATTTAAACGCAGAAAGAAAGGGAATTGAGTTATTAAGTGGGGTGGAACCAATTCAAAATATGAAAGTGATTGATTCCCTTGTAAGAGATCAGGAGGGGTACTCTGATTCAGATCACGAAAGTGTCAGTAATGAGAATGTGATAGGTGATCAGCTTTCGTCTGCGAAAGGTTCAAATACAATAGAAACGGAAGAACAGGTACAAGATGTTCCACATAAGTCTAGGAGAATGGAGGGTCCGTCACCTGAAAAAGAGGTCTTGCTGGTAATTTATTTTCTGAAGAAACTAGTACAAACACCAATGCCAGGCATTCCGAATTCGTTTAAAGAAGCGTTGAATTCCCCAGAAGCAAGGGAATGGAGGGACGCAATGGATCAGAAAATTGCCGCACTGAGAGGCCTAGCTGTTTGGGATTTAGTGAAAGCGCCAACTAATGCGAAAATCGTGAACTCGAAATGGTCTTCGCTAAGAAGATCAACGCAGATGGGTAGTTGAAAAAATTTAAAGCTAGGCTAGTAGCTGTCGCTTCATCTCAGAGGCCAGGTATCGATTACGACGAATCGTTTTCCCCCAAACGTAAAAACGGAATCCGTGAGACTTTTATTTAGTATTACCGCGAGACGCCAGTATAATATTAGGGTATTTGATATCGGATCCGCCTAGGTCAATAGCTTGCTAGACCCAGTTACTTACATGGAGCAGCCAAGGGGGCTCGCCATCGGAGGTGCAGACAAAGTTTGCCGGCTTAAAAAGGCGCTTTATGGGCTTCCACAAGCAGGGCGCTGCTGGTTTTTACGCCTTGTACAGTTAATGACAGCCGTCGGTTTTCAGCAGTGTGTGCATGACCCTTGCGTGTTTATGATGCCTCGAGACAGTGGTCACGTGGTGCTCGTGACGGTCCATGTCGATGATATGGCCCTAGCTGCACGTGACGACGATCTGGATTATGTTTTGTCTCGGTTGCAAGATCTAGTCGATATCGTCGAAACGAAGACGGAGCTATATCTAGGGTTGGAATGGGGTAAGGTTGACAGTGGCTGTGTATTGGCTCAAAGCGCGTATGTAAACAAGCTTGCAGCGAAATGGGGATTAGAAGATTCGAAACCTGTGAAAACTCCGTGTATACTTTCACAAGATCTTGACGAATGTGCGAATTCACCTTTGTGTGATAAGACGTATTTCCAAGAGCTCATAGGAGGTCTTCAGTTCCTGGCAAATGGGACCAGGGGAGACGTGAGTTTTGCCGTCAACAACCTGGCTAGATTTTCCGCGGCACCGCGCGTAATTCACGATCAACCTGCTCGACGTGTTTTACGTTACCTCGTTGCAACCAAGCACCAGTCTTCTTTTTCCTTGGGACATCACGGAGCCTTTAGCCGGTTTTTCGGATGCGTCGTGGTCAGTCACGCATGACGGAAAAGGATTCAACGGTTTTGTTATTAAGGTTTTTGGTTGCGTCATAGCCTGGAAGGCCCGCAAACAAGAACTAGCGGCGCAGAGGTCTGCCGAAAGCGGGCTGTTAGCCCTCAATAAGTTTTTTGGAAATCATTTGGTGTCGTGGCTTATTGGCTGAATTAGGCGTCGGTGGCATTCGGTACCCTGTCATCGTCCAGACCGATAGCCAAGCTGTCATTGCGTTGGTTGCCAATTTAGAACTCAAGGCATGCACCAAGCACTTTGCGCGAAAGGCAGCCACCATTAAGGATGAATTGCGGAAACGTAACTTATCCTTGTAATTTGTGCCTAGCAGCTCGCTCGCGGTAGATGCCTTAACGAAACCTACTACGCAGGCCGCGTTAGCCAATTTATATCAGCTCCTCGGAATGTCTGCGTTATTGCTGAGGACGTCCAGTTAAGCAAGCGTCGCGCCATGCCTTCCTAAGCGTTCTTGAATATACGCCTTATGAAGGTAGGAGGGGTAGGTGCGCGCGGGTAGGAGGGGACCTTGTGCTTAGTTAGAGGAGGCTGTCCAGGTTTCATCACTTTGCATGCTTGTGTTTTGCGAGGGTGCTTGTATGATGAAAATAACACACTAATTAGTAGCCTAACTTGGTTGTGTTTCTTTTCACATGCTGTCATATTTTTGGTTTTAACTTGAATAGTACTAATTGGCGGAGACACGTCATCGCGTCCGCCTAGTGCAGTATCATTTAGCTATAGCGGTTGGATACGCACCGTGTAAACTTTTCAACTTATGTTTATGTTTTTAGCTATCTGCCTGTATTTATTTGAAATAACATAGCGGAGTGAGCTTATGCGACTTTGGGAGCACTGCCGTACTTCTGACGCAGGTCTCCGTTCGTTGTTGTAAGACGCCATCTTTACCGAGGTCAGTACGCCCACG
>JAQIUZ010000143.1:0-10972 GCA_034697205.1 Lithobius forficatus | reverse complement strand
GAGTTGTAACTGGTCACTAATTTTTGACAAGGTGACCCGATGACCCGAACGTACTCGTGAACTGTGACCCGTGACCCAAAGTGACCCGGTGACCCAAAGTGACCCGGTGACCCGAAGTGGCCCGGTGACCACAAGTGACCATAAGTTACCATAAGTTTATTGTTTTTCCAACTATTGTCATCGTAATAGCTCCCAAACTGCATCAGCAATCTTAATTTTGACATCCAAACTGTAATCTGCATGCATAGAGCTTTGGTTTGATACGTTACACAACAATGTTTGGTGAAAATAACTTTTCCCCAAAATGATAGCGAATTTACGTCAAATAGGGTCAGAATTAGGGTAAAAAAGGCCAAAAACTGAAACTTTGTCTTACGTGAGCTCAATAAGACTGCTTTTTTTTGGATTCAGCACCTTTTTTTATGTAGAAAACAGTGGTCAAACCAAATTTACCTAAAATTGTGATTAACGCCCTCTATCTCTTAGGGTAGTTTTATAAAACTCTACGGGTAAACCATTACAACCCGGGGAGGTGTTATTGTCTGTTGCTTGAATGGCATTCCAGACTTCCAATGTTGCAATGGGTCCCTCAAATAAGACATTATCCTGTTGGGTGTGTCTAGGCAGGTAGCCAAGAAATTCATCTTGGTGGGCAACCTCAACTAGTTCATTTGTGTACAATTGTGCAAAGTGTTCATGTACCATATTTGTTATTTGTGTTAAATCAGGAATTTCAATTCCGTTATCATCAATGAGACTAGTCATCCTTTTTTGTATACCACCTTGTTTTTCCAAGTTTTTCATTCCAGCATGTAAATTTTCGTTTTGTTCAAGATCTTTAACTCTACTTCTAATTTTTATGCCCTCCATTTGCTTTTTTCTCAATGCATTAATCTCATTTCGGAGTCGTTTAATGGAGTAAAGTAATTTTTGGGCCTAGATGCTAAAAGTATTACTTGTAAAATTGCTTCTTTTTGAATAATAATATCTTTCCTCTCCTTTGTTAATGTCTTTCCCATTTTACTGTCTGTTACAATATGAGTCTGTTGCAATGTCTTACAGCCTCTTTAAACATGGCAGCAACCTGACTTGCCCCATAAACCGAATCTCCTCAGGATGGGTTACTTGATTCCCCCGCACTTCTTGCCTCCTCAGGGTCAGCTAGGCTAATCAATTCAGAGGTGTCCTTGTCTCAATCACGACACTAGCGCTGGTAGTCACATTTCTTAATGAATTAGACTGTACCGAGGTGTTGACCTGGGTTGAGGGAAATAAGTTGGGGGTATTTTGGGTTTCTTTAACTTCAATACTACAATTACAGCTAGTTACCCGTACTTTAGAACTTTCATTAACTGGTGTTATTTCTAGGTCTCGTTCTCTTTTTTGCTATCTTTATCCCCTTCCTCCATATCCACTTGTTTAGGGAAATCAATATTGTCCGAAGTAGGACTTCCATACTTGTGGACTTGATGTCCTCACATCTCCCTCCGTGGTAGTAAGTAGTATTGATTTCCAAATCACCCTTATCTACGGCAGACGAGTGTGGCGTCCCGATGTTGTTTTCACTTTCGGGTGGGCTAGTTTGTGACATTATGTCAGTCCACCCTCCTAAAAGGACCTTCATAACCAATATTTTCAGGTTCTTCGGCACGTTGTTCTGTCAGAAGAGATATATGTTCTAGCCTTGGCGTCGTCGAGGCAGCGTTTCACACGCATCGTCTGTATGGCCGTATCGTTGGCATCTCTCACAGCGATTGACACACTCGTCCGCCACATGACCAGGAGATAAGCATCTCCTACATAATTTAGTTACCCCATTGTAATAAATGGGGGCTTGAATATTATTTATTTTAACAAAATTGGGTACTGGAATATTGTCATGGTTAAATTAACTCTGAAATTCCCAGGGTTTATCTCTCGAAAGTTTTTGTAACTTTCGCACTCAACATTGTGGATTTTACCGTAATCTTTCAAGCTATTTTCAATATTACGGAAATCAGTTCCATAACCTAGGCCCTTAACCGTGATCCACCGTCTCCTTAGCCCAATTTCAGAAATAGGGCACTCCATGCCGGCAACCATGAGTCCATAATAAGAGAACAGATACTACACCTATTTTGCAGGATGCTGAGGTCCCCGCATTGTTCCCCCACCAGGAGCCGCCCGGGCTACTCCGGCCGACACCAGCCATACGTTGGACAGGTTTGGTGTAGTCTAAAAAGATTCCCGGCCGCCGGTCGGCAGGTGTCAGCCATCACGTACCCCGACTAAGCAACCGTCCGGCTTGCGACCGGGAAAACACTCAGACCTGACTTGGGGTGGGAATAACTTCCCAATCGTTTCCCCAATCAAAATAATAACCAGCGATCTTATGTCACCGCAGCATCAAAATATACTTAATCACACGTGCAATGCCATCGTATCCGCTCTTATAGCACAATACCACCCTTTACACGTTACGTACCACTTGTGTTCATTGAATTGTATGCATCAATAAATACTCAGTTCTTGTCCCTTCAGTGACATGTCCAGCCCAAGATCATAGCTTTAAATCAAAGGATCGATTACATGGAGACACAACCAAAAATCAATCGCAAACCAACGTGTAAATAACTGCTTCTCTACAAAAGGGCCAAGTAACTGGAGATCATTAATCAGGGAGTTGGAAGCAGGTACAGGTCCGGCCTAAAGGACAAGTCCGGCTGCCCTATCGCCTATGAGAGGGTAAACAGTAAGTTGACAGGTTTATAAACAGGTAGGTAATCAATTAATCTCCCTGCAGGGTCACAAAATGTCAAGGACGTAACAAGGTACCGTACAAAACGATTTAAGTAAACAACAATAACAGCTTTATAACCATGCAGAAATGTCTAAAACTCATAGCTGTCGTAATTTAAAAGGAACACACTACACTAACCCTAATAAAACAAGTTGAAGTATTTATAGCGTATAAAATTATATAGCTTTTTATCCTTTTTTCTAATATTTTTTTACCAACATTACAGCCTACTAAAGAAAATTGACAATTAAAAACATTAACGCTGCTGTTAAAGTGTTATCGCCCGCTTCTGGGTCTTCCAACTCACGCTTCTTAGGGGACAGTTCGACGTTTGACCCAAATCCCGTGATGTCAACGTGGCCTTCTTTTCTGGACTCTTCGTCCGACCGATCATCCGTAAATGCTTCTTTCCTTTTTCCAACAGTCTCAGTCAAAACGCTTGGGGCGTATTCGTTAATAATCTGTGATTCAGGAATTATTGACGGCTCGGATGGTGTACTAGTTTGGATGCTTTCAATTCCAGATGAACCAGTCACAGGCGAAGTATTTTCTGGAGGGTTGCCCTCAGATGGAAATTCAAATTGTTTCCGACACCCTTTAAGCGATCTATCTCTTCCATCTGCCCTCCTCCATCAGCAGATGAGGTTGAAAAACCGGGTTCGCTCACTTCCCTGTTTCTCCGCTTTAAGTTTCCTACCCGATTACCACTAGGTGGCGAGAATAGTACCTTCCGCTTCCTCTTTGGAAGAGGCTGACGTTGCATACGAGGTGACAACGCCAGGAATTCTGCCAAACTAGATGAGATAGAGACTTTTGAGTTACACTCGTAAGATCATCTTTATCTTCTTTATCACTGGGGTCAGTTACAGAGCCCCGGTCTTCCGGTTACGAGTTAGCTTCCTTATTTCGTACTCCATGTGAGTTATTTACAGTCTCCCACCTTCTGTTTCTAGGACATTCTTCGCTGCTGTGTTTTGGATTCCCACACTTGCCGCAACTGGGTGTTAAAAGCGCCACGAAAAATGTCCAGGTTGCAGGCAACGTTTACACAAGACGTCAACTCCTTTATACAAGGCTGTAGTTTTTAGGTTACCCACTTTGTTGTCTGGGTTCATATACATTTTTACACATATAGCCACAGAGCGGACGTCTGTGTCTCCCCAACAATCAAATTCGATTTTCAAAACTTCTCCATATCGTGTCAGGGCTTCCTTGACCAAACAGAGTGGTGTCTTGACTGGCAGACCTCGTATGGTCAGCCAAGTCCACCTCTTCCTAACCCGGGTATTGCCCATTAGAACATTGTTGCTAGTGTCCCGTAAGGACGGCAAGACAGTCAATAGCTCCCCTGACTGGGTAACCTTGCCAGCATTCACCAGATTTGCACAAGTTGAACTTTCCCTAAAAACAATTTTAAACGAGTCACTGCTATTTCTGATAAAATATTCCACTGTACTCGCAGCCCCGTCAACACGGCTCCCTGTTCTATCCAAAATGGTGTTTATTAATTCTATAATCTGCTCACTATTGCTCAAATTTTTCGGTACTTGCAGGGTAAAAACCTGGTCAGGGTTGATCCTGCTCAAAACGGACCCTTGGGCCATACTGTATAAACAGTCAGCCAATAATCACCCACCCCAGACCACAGCAAAGGCTGAAGGGGCAGAGGTATGAAGAAAAATCAACACAAAACGGGCCCCCGGCAAGCATGTGCCCCAGCAACTCCGTGGAAACAAAGCCATTCCGTGGACTGAAAATTTAAAAAGCCTAATGCCACATAATTTAGAAAGAAAACAAGGCTACCAAGCCATACCACTGTCCAAAGCAGTGGGCCTTAAGGGCCACTAATGTCACAGTACACATACCTTTGTGAGGCAGAAATAAACGAGAAAGCAACACTTGAAAGTGAAGCAATCCTTAAGGGCAGCAATAGCAAATTGCATATACCTTTAAGAGGCAAAAGTAATAAGAAAGCAACACTCAAAAGCCGAAAATAAACCAAATTTCTTTTCCGATTATTTAGTTACGTATACAAATGTATGCTTTTAACGCAAAAATATCGCCATACTATACTTAATGTTGTTTCTCAAAATAGTCGCCACTATCCCACGTGCTATGCAAACATGATCTTAGTGCATAGCCTTAGTGAGCCATATGGCCTCACCCAAGCACTCCAAAAAGAAAATTCTAACTTGACGAGGATCAAATGTTATACATAAAAACATAGTAACATTTATCGTTATTATTTTAAATTATTTCAGCGGGCCTATGTTATAAATAATAATGAAAGCAAATAGCCAAAACCTGACAAATTTTATTTGTCGATTTTTATGTAGCCTTGCAGTGAGATTCGTTGAGTTGACACCGCTAATTAACTTACAAATCAAACATAGTAACTCAAATAATTTAATTTTGCATGGGATGTTAGTCACGTTTGTATGATGGTAAAGATTTCAAAATATGTTTAACAATTAATAAATAAAATGTGAGGTAAGCACTTTCCAGGTCCGATATCAATACGTGAAATAATGAAGTAATTTTAAAACTTCATCACAACTTACCTCCTCCGAGTTGATAAAGCCCACGGTCGGTCTCCCGAAATGGTCTTCTCCAACTAAACGCTTCTGGACGCTGCTTCTCTTCGTCCATCACCGCCCGTCCGTAGAAACAAAAAAGTATGTTTTCTTCTTCTCCAACCACCATTGTCGGGTCCAGCTGAAGAAGGGCCTGGCAAAACGGCTCGTAGAAAACGTGCATTCCACGACGACGGTCGTTAACCCACGCCAGGAGAAAAGAACACATAGCCTTTTTTTGCTGTCAGGTCATTGATAGGAGTCACCATGCTTTGTAACAGGTGGTCGAATTCTGGTGAGCCACTCAATAATTGATATACCGTGTTTCGCTTCAACGGCTCGTAGAAAACGTGCATTCCACGACGACGGTCGTTAACCCATGCCAGGAGAAAAGAACACGTAGCCTTTTCTTGCTGTTGCAGGTCATCGATAGGAGTCACCATGCTTCGTAACAGGTGGTCGAATTCTGGTGAGTCACTCAATAATCGATATACCCCGTTTCGCTGCAAAATACTTTGTAAGTGGCAATCATTGTTACAGATTTTTATGACAAACGGTACTACAAGTTCAGCGGCCATTTCACATTCTACGAAAGCAAACGAAAGCACGGCCTTCTCAATCGCTTGTTTAGTCCTACGGTAAAATGTTGCCTAGGCCTACATGTTGTATATCTCGATGTTTCTAAAATGGGTCATCAGAACTGAAACTGGCGCTCGGATCACACATCGCATAAGGTTCCACGTTTCTGCCGTATTGTTTATATGGCACAGTGTGACTGCGGAATTCTCCATAATGGTGTTACTTAACATCGAAGCAAATGCAGTTTCACTGATCGCGTTGCTGCTGTTGCAGTGTGGCTGTGGAGTTAATCTGTACTCTGGAAGAGGAAAATAGTTGCCCAAAAATATAGTGCTAGGTGGTGGAAAAACCGGTTGCTGTGACCTGGATTCTGCCCAACTATTCCAGGTAGTAATCAGTAGGTATGGGGAGGTAGAGTTTGCAGAACTCTTTGCTGCAGAAGTATTCATCTATCCACTTGCACTATTGGGTGTTCTGCTTGCATCCAGCGCAAACTCTATAACTGGGATGTAATTGGGGAGAGCCCCAAAACTGCAGTAGCCATTGCACGGCTGTTCCATAGTTTTAGCCAGTTTTCGTTGTTTCTTTGTGCGTCATTTAATGCACAAGCAGCAGCATCTTCTTCCGAATTTGTGGTTGTTCCTAGACATTCTGGTTGACGCTTTTATCTTTTCTTTTCGATGTCTTCTCCTGCATTCCCACTTTGTTCGTCGTCATTGTTATCTGGAACCTGCATTTCAGCTATGTATTTCGCCTCCCACTCCTCTAATTTCTTCTTGTTATCTGCAAAAATTTTTTTTATGAGCAAACATTAAGACAGACATTACAATCATGCATTAAGACCTTACAGCCAAATGATATTAAACTGAATTTGCAATGTGCGCTACACCGTGTGACTCAGTATATTTTATACGACAGGGCATGACAATACGTCGACAAAAACTGAAACAACTTATTAATAACAACTTACGAGTCATTGAATGGAAATTTGCATTGCTCTACATGTCTTGCCAGAACCGGATGCCCCCGATAGCATAACTCTTAACATACATTTTTCTGTATTTCAACAAGCTCCTCTTATTTTGATCAGCATAGACGTATTTTGATCAGCATCGAATGTTTTTCATTTATTTAGTATTACATTTTACATCATTGCGCTCATTGTATTTTGGCGTCACCGGCCCCTTTGATGATGTCATCCAGTGCCCCCCCCCCCCACATCGTGACGCCATTGATGTTTATAACAAGAAAATAATCCCACACACCTTGCTTAGCACAGCTACCAATTCCGTGCCATTGTCTGTGGACAAAGCATCTCTTATCTGTGCAAAAACTTGTCTATAATTGCTCGCTTTGTAATTTAGATACTCATTGGTAAGCATGCATTAATTGTAAGGGCACCCCAAGGTGTCGAAAAATTCTCATTTATTTTCCGTATATAGCCCATAAAAAAATGTATTTCTGATGCCGGTCGCCATATTAACTTTTTCGGGGTAAATTAAAAAGACTGGCATTGAAGCAACCACGTACTGTTAGAGGAATTAAACTTGTTGCAGGTTTCAAATTCTAATAGCCTAGGCCAAAAAAATGTTTCCTCAATAAAAAATACAAATTTTTACAGGATAAAAGCTTCCCACCCACGCTCAATTTTGAGCATCAGGGCCCGACATTTTTTTAAGGAGCCGTCGTGATTTTTACCACTGATATTACTGCACAACATGTGGTTCAATCCTGTTCAAAATGTTTTAAAACGACAGTTATAGTAGCGTAAGCATCCGAGGGTGGTACATAAATACAGGGTCCTTTTATGTGTAAGCAGCTAACAATTCTTATATTTTTCGATTTCTACACCTGAACATGTCCACACTCATTGAGCTGATTTCTCGTGTAAAAGTTTACAAGTTCATCTTCAGGACGGTCTAATTCTTCAAAGAAACTCTTGTTTATCTCTTCGTAATGTTTTACTGTAGCTGAAACTGAACCATCACTAATAAGAAAATATACAATTTCTACATAGTATAGATTACCATCATCGTTCTTGGACTGAACTAAATTGCTGCGAGACGTACCACGTCGTAAATACTGTGACGAATGCTAAACAATATTCTGAAAGGCAATCCGCTGGCATGTAAGCAATTGCTGCCCAGTTAACCCAGACACATAAACAGCTAGAGCAGCCAACACATTCCCAGGCATGTCATGCTTGGTAAACGGAAGATAAGCATCTATTCCATTCATTTCAACCAATTTTTGACGAGTAGTTGTACGTAGCTTTCTTAAAAAATCATCACACGGTTTGTCGCCTGATGATAACTGTACCTCCCATATTAAATTTTGCTCTTTGCTAAGAGAAGTCACTATTTGCTTAGAATAACCTCTAGTACCGTGCATAGTATATTTCTTAAGCTGGAAAATCATTCCTTCAAAGACAAAAGAAGAGTGGGCCCATAAAGGGCCATGCCTTTTAACCATTAGTGGCAAATGAAGCCAAGAATGTGAGTTAATAGTGCATGCACGTGGACCGTATAAAGGTTCGAGAAGCCTGCAAAAGCTGCTGATAAGGAGCTCTGACAATTCTACAATTTGGTAATGACAGATGCCAGTAACAACTTAATGCTTGCAATTAAACAGAGCCAGGTAATAGAAATGCTCAACACTTACTTTGCTTTTTAAAATGGGCAAAAGGATGCACAGTAACATTAACTTAAACTCACTGGCCTTCTAAAAATGTAACTGTGATTGACTGAGGTTTTCTATTGACAAAATGTGGAACCTTTACGGCTTGTAATGCAGTATTTATTCTTAGCTGCAGTGCTGGGCCAATGTAAAATCGTTGGCTATGGTTGGACGACTTAAACCAGGCGTGCATTAGCCATCTTCCCATACCTTGTAGAACTCCATGCGTATAATCAATAGTAACACAGCAGGAAATGTCAATGATTCTGGACAGTTCTGCCTTTTATTCCCATGACACTGTTTTTAAGTATTTCAGCTGCCATGGCACATTGTTCCAAATCGTGTTTTGTTCTCAGAGCTGGCTTCTCAGGTAAAAAGGGATAAGTTCTAGTAGTTGACAGCTTGCTAGCAGGCAGCTGTAACTGCACTCCAGGATGAACACAATACAACTGGCCAAAAGCAAGTTAATGGATAGCAGCTTTTGCTGGCAAATCAGCAACGACACATTGGACATTAACAAGAAAAGTGTTATTGTTGACGTGTCCATTAACATCCTTTAAATAAGCAGCTAAACCATGTTGCATTCCTTAGACTTCCTTTACAAATTCTTCTAAGAGGACATTCGTGTCTGGTTTTGTTTTGTTAGCCCACAACCCACAGAGTAATGTGTTATGGAAGCTGGCTCAAACGACGGGGCGCAATTCTGCAATTGTGCAAAACAATGGCCACATTGAAACTTTTCTTGACTTTATGATGGGTGCTCAATAAGTGTTAACAATTAATGACAACTTTTTATGCTGTGACGTGACACATTTGTAAGTGTCACCATCACTAATGTCTCGATAGCAATCATCATTAGGCCTATTGGGAAAATGGTCTGAAAAATATTTTGCATTGCATGCAACCGCTTTCTTTAATTGGTCTTCAAGAGGTATAACTTAATGCACAAATTTGTCTTTGTGTTGTGACTGAGTAAAACGTTTGCAAGTAATATTAGTACAACAGTTATTTGTAAGCTACTGTAATCATATGTTACATCTGTCAATTTAGGAAACACACCAAAAAGGGTTTAATGATTAGGAATTACATGTCTGATTTTTTAACTTTACTGTGGATTTTTTCACACGAAAAAGCCTAATGTAATCTTGCTGGTGTTCAAAACATACGGGGCTCAGGATAAAGGTGAGGCCAGCCTTGTCTCACGCAGATAAAATCATTTTAACTAACCCAAAATCCTCAGAGCTTATTTTGCTCCTTTTTACAGGGTCACTATGAACAATCAACACAACACAACGATTTACAAACACGCCAACCTCCATTTTTTAAAACCACATTTTAAGCAAGTCAAAAACATGTTTTTACCTTATTTTAAATTGAAAAACTACATTTATACGATACAGTTTCCACCCCAGAGTAGGGCTCGTCAACTCTACAGACATCCACCTTGGTTATGGCAACAACCGGAAATAGTCGCCAAAGACGCCACCACAAGAGAAACCAAATCACTACTTCACATTATGGCGCTCCCAACATTCGTAATTAACAAATTTAAAATAAGGCTCCGAAAATTAATAAAAAAAAATCTTTCACAAGCAGCCCAAATTCTAATAATAATACAAAACACACACTGCCTTTTTTTTCTCTCCATCTATTTTCAATGTTCCGTGATAAACTTACTCCAGACCGTCATTTGCTCAAGATTATTAGCAAAATTAAGTGCTTGCCCCCCGTCTAGCTGTGAACCATGCCTCTATCTGTTTACGTTTGCAAGCGTTTTTTTCACTGGCAAGGGTCTTCACATTACCGAAAGCGGGATCGTGGCTCTTTTTTTCGCAGTGAGGGCCAGTAAATTTACTTGATTTTTTGTGCGAACATTGCTCTTGTGTTCATATTGCGGCACATTCTTTGCAGGGAATGGAATACACAACGCTTCGCTGACAACCTTTTTTACTCGATTTGTTTACGTTCGGAATTTCTTTCACGTTCAAAATTTCCACGTTTGGGGACTACGCGCATTTGTTGGTTCAGTAACAATCTACGTGTGCATTCAAAAAGACCCGGAACGTATGGCACACCAAGTGTGGAGACTACGTCCGACCAATTTTTCTCTACTTTTTTTTCTACAACCTTACTCAACCTTACTCAAGTTATTCGAATCATTTTGTCTAAGGTGTTTTTTGGACGACAAACAGCCGGTATGCGACTGTGCTCCTGTATAAATAATAAATCTGAAAAATACCGAAAAGTAATCTGCCCCGACTGGGACTCGAACCCAGGACCTTCCTCTAACTAGACGGACGCGCTAACCAACTGCGCCACCGGGGAGCTCCCTGGCTTCAAGCTCCAGCCGGGCTTAGATTCTGTT
>JAQIUZ010000142.1:0-10977 GCA_034697205.1 Lithobius forficatus | reverse complement strand
TGAACCACATCAACGGTGACTCACGTCGAAAATGACCGAAGGACTCTTTATTGAATTCCATATCCACGCACGAAGACGCGCTGCACAATGCACAGGGCCATTTCTATTTGTCCGCTCTTACATTTTTGCCCGTTTGGACACCTTCCACGCGCGTCCTATGCCACCTAAGCACGTCAATTCACAGCTACCTAGGTCCCAAATATGAAGACAATATGGCCTGGGAGCTCCATGCTTTGTACCATGCACGGTATGTGCGCTATTATTGTAGCAATAGAGTGACATCTGTGATCGTAAAAGAGATAGTTAGATTTTGGGCTTGAGCTGTCGCAAGTTCCGATCTCAGTCATATTTCAGTCGAGAACAGAGTTTCATAAATTCATAATTCGTGGTTTGATTTATTATTTCGCAGTTGTGCTCTTTTCACTATGACTTCTCTTTGTTTATTTCCAGTATTGATGATTGCGCTGGTGATTTAAATTTTCCGTGTGAAATCGAACAAGGGCGTGCCAACGTGGGAATGCCGAACAGGGTTGAGTTATAATTTGAGTTTTTTTATATTCTAATAAATAATATTAAAATTTTCAAAATGTCTTTGGACGTTTTATGTACTTTCGATCTTTAGTCATTGTTTGAAAAAAAAATTGTTTGAATTAAAGTTGGAAAGTTAGCATAGCTCATCATTAACTGTGCCATGCGTGATTTTTTTAAAACTATAATTCGTTTTTAACTGTGACGTTCCTTTTATGTAGGCATTCGTACTCCGTTGATGAAGCAAACTATTTGCAGATTTAATTTTGTTTAATCTCGTATTTCTTTCTCCATTTTAGGATTTATTTTATGGCTCTGCTTGGTATTGACAGTGATGTGCGCACGACGTCTGCCTTACACTCTTAACTTCGACATTAAATTTGATTCACAGAATCTATCTACAGTATATCTACGAAAAAAAATAACACTCACCTCAGAGTGAACGTTTCCAGCGGATACGCACAAGTAGTACATCAGGGAGGCATGTTTTACAACAACCATGACAAAGTACGCAGTGTCAAAGTGATTTGTAAATACACTGGCAATCTTAATGGCTCGCAGTGAAAAGCTTATGTTAGCCATGGCTGCAGTTAACAAAATGAAGAGAAGTGAACCAAATATCTGATTGATTTCTTTGACTTGTTTGCTGAGGTGTTGATGATTATTTTTTTGCATCAAAACTTTCTCATAAGGTGGATCTTTTTCATTTAACAGCACGTTGAATTGTTCATTGAGCGTTTTAAAGGCAAATGATAACGTGTCACATAAGGCGCATATTACGACTGCTACGAACGTGGTAAAGATACCGGCAACTAAAACAACAACAACAATGTAAGAAGACACGTACATATGGTGAACGATGGGAATTGTTGCCTCTGATGGCAGAAACTGCAAAAGAAAAATTTGTACATTGCGCTTTTTCACATCTTCAGCTGCTTCGATTGTCACCATCAAGGCTAAAGTTCCAAGTACTAAATGCACTGTGACAAAAAAGGCAATGTGACGAACAGTGGTAACGAATATATTTTTTCCGTGTTTCGAATTGGAAATGAAGGATGGCAAAGTGACAACATACAGCAAGTTGCGCAACTGTATTTGCCTCTTGTACAAAGTGGCAATGCTGGAACCACTCAAGAATAGGATTACCGGAGTGGGTAGATGACCAGATATTTCAGTAAAGTTCGTAAGAGAAATACTCATGCCTATGACCTCTAGCAGTGCATGGGTAAACATAAGTGAATGAGTGACAGAGATAGTCCACAAAATAATTTTGGAGCAGCAATTGCTCGGTTGTTTTTCACACCTGCGTAGAGGGTATAGTTGAAAGCCATAAGCACCAAATAAATACTTAAATATTCTCATAGTTTTCGTGGTGAATAAAGAAGAAGAATTGAACAAGCTCTGAGCTCTTGGGATTGGCCTTATTAACGATTCCATACCCATAGCAGTAACTTAGAGTAACTCCGCAATAACTTTTGTTTGTCGCTATGAGTAATCAACAATACCAAACAGGCTATAAGGCCAACGTAGAAACAATACCTTTGGATAATTCACACAGATGCAATAGAGTCAGCACCTTTCATTAATAACGCCCGAAAACCGTCATTTGTTTTTGCTGCCCTTCGGATTGCAGTTACTATGTGTATAAGGTAATGATTTTCTTCAGTGCTTACTGAAGAGTGAAGAGTTTCCTCTTTATCGTTAATTTTACATCCAGTTTTCTATGAATACCTTTTTGAGCATCGTTTTGAGCACAGTGTTTTGAGCACCGATTTGAGCACAGTTGAAAGCCACAACTACGCAAGCGGGATGCCAACGATGCGACGCCACTGTTGACTGGTGGGGTGATCGTTACAACAGATAAAGCTGTTTGTTACCACCACTTACAGACTATATTATCATATTTCATCTGGTGCATCATACGTGGACTATGAGCTTATTGGTTGAACTGTACGTTAAGACAACAGGATGGTAAACCTCTAAATAAATATGTCACTCTCGGGAGGAAAAGTTTCAGTAAAATTTCAAATAGCGATGACCAAGAATGATGTTAATATCTTGAACCGAAGAACGCAACAGCAATGTTGCGATTTTAACTATCAATAATAATAAAAAATCAGTGTAAAAATGATAAAATCATGTAAACATCTTATAACTTCATCCAGTCGATGGGTCTAAACCTAAGTTCTTTTGGATAAGGATTATTATATCCAAACCAAAAAGGCGAAAGAGCCCTCCAAGTTTTCCCAATCAAAACAGCAGTCTCAATGGCAAAATGGCAACCACCAAGTTTCAGACCCACGATTAATCGATGAAACAAGGTAATCAAAACTTTCGAAAAAAACCTGTCACATCGATTTCCTAAATACCTTGCTCAGAGTTTCGCCAAGACGACAAACAGTTTCCGGTATTTTCGCCATCATGAGTTTTTTCTGTGCTACACCAACTTAGCAAGAAGGAAACGGAAACTGTAAACGGAAATTACCTTGGTCGCGTGATAGTGCATCATCAACGTTTTCATGCTTTTGATAAAAGATGAAATCGATTCGTAAAACCTTATTCCCTAACCAACCTGAATCACAAAAGCAGAAAGGCAATAGCTCTACTAATGTTACAGATGAAGAAAATAATCTAAGACGTGAAAAATAAGAACAGTCATAATGCATGCAGGTGCACAAGAAACCCAAACTGCGAAGACAAGCCCTAGTGATGAGTTTAGGGATTCTATCCCCTCCACAAGATGTTTTTCGAGAGGTCGTGGCAGTCACAGAAACTGTTTTATGCGAAACACCCACTAATCAAAACCCCGGCCAGGAAAATGGATTTCTATACGAATGCCATCTTGCTCTTTGAGTCTTTGAATAACTGACTTCATTTCGGGCCATAATGAAATTTATGCATTTACGTATTTATTTTTCTGTGTTTATGTTTACTTGCGAGAAAGACTCACACGTTAGTTTTTTCTTGTGGATATGTAAATCCTCATTACACTCTACATGATAGTTATGTTTTTAAACCAAGTATTAATGAATCAAACACGTACAAGAAATACCACAAATCCATAAACACTAAAATAAAAACTTTAACAAAAAGTTGTTGGTTTCTTTTACTTACTTTATCATGAACCTTTCCAGCAGCAGTGCACAAGTAATAAATGAAAACCGCATGCTTCACAACTTCCAGGACGTTGTACGCAAGCATGTATTGGTATCCACTGAAGAAAAAGACGCTACTAAGCCTAACAGAACGAAGTGCAGCTATAATATTTGTCATAGACGTAACCAGCAAAACGATGAGCGTAGTACCAAAAATTGAATTCATCTCACTGACTTGTTCACAAAGGTGATTGTGACGCTTCTTTACTCTGCAGACTTGTTTGTAGGAAACATTCGTTTCTTTTGTCAATCGATCCAACTCTTCATTTAGTGCTTGAAACGCAAATGTTAGCGTATTGCAAAGGAAATATAACAGGAGTGATAACATAGCAGTGAAAATGCCTGCAATTATAATAACAATTACAATAAAAGCAGAGTAGAAAGCAACGTATATTGTGAGAATAGTGTCTGAATTTGGAGCAGACTGCAGAGTAATAATTTTTACTGCATCTAGTAGATCGTGTTGATTCGCCACTAAAGCGATCATCACTAATAAAATTCCAAGAAGAATATGAATCGTAATTAAAAAGACAACTTGAAAAAGGATTATCTTGAATATGCGTCTTGCATACAGAGGATTAGAAATGAACGATGGTAAACTAATGATATACAGCAAATTTCGCACTTGAATTTGCCTCTTGTACAAAGTCACAATACCAAATCCGCTTAAGAATAATGTTAGTATAGACGGCAGCAAGCCCATTAGGTGTGAGATAGTTTGAAGTTGAAAACTGAATGCTGACGTCATCAGCAGCAAATAGATAAACATTACAACATGGATGATAACTAAGACGAAGAAAATAATTTTAGAGCAATAGTTAGTAGGTTGATTTTCATGGGTGCGAAGAGGATAAATTTTTAAACCATAAATCCAAAACATATGTTTTAATATAGCCAATGTTTTGGTTATGTATGGTGAAGTACCAGTGTTCCAACTCCGATAATTCATTATTGACCTTCTTGAAGGATCCATAGTCTTAGGAACGAACTCCAATTGTTTCGGTAATGTCACTTCTTTTATGGAGAACTCCATTTTGGTTCATTCTAAGAGATTGCGTTAATCATGGAAATGGTTTGGTCTTTTTAAGACGAGCACCGGGCAGAGCTGATGTCTAATTACTAACGTAATGCTAGATCTGTTTACTTTGATCAATTCTTCTAGATAACTATCTGATTTGCCGGTGCCATGTACTTTTTTTGGTGAGCTGCACAATTGTTGAAGACAACGGCAGTTTCGGTCGCTTTGCTCGCTCAACTCGCCGTATCCCTGTAGCCCATGGCGGTTGGCCTGTATAATTGGCGTGACTGCAGCTAACTACGTCGGTTTCGCATGATCGCACTCTAACAACTAGCTGTGGCCATGATTTGTTACACCTAGCTATATTATTACAAATTAGATCTGTTAACTCTTTTCCGAACATCGTGCGTTTCCTCCATTTCAAAGCAGAACTATGTGGCGGCGAACCTGATGAAATTGTTGGTTTCAAATTTGTCCAACAAACGCAGACATCCTTTTGTGTTCTTGTTTGTAGGTTTTGATAAAGGAACAAAGAAATGGTTCCGAAAATTAAACAATTAGTGCATATTACGTTGTGGGTGTCCGCTTGTGAAGAGGACGATTGACGAATAATAACCTTAAGTCCCCATATGTGTGTAGTGAAACAATTACAGAGATCGTACGCCGCAATATTTTCGCGTGACCTGATTGGCACCAGCTGTTACCGAGAGTCTGCACGTTTCACATATCCGCAGCACCAATAATATTCTTACGAGTTAGTGTTTGTATGTGCATCTAAGTGATTAATAACTCCAAATTAACGTTCATTTAATTATCGGAAAAGCAATAATCGAAATCTGTATAATCAAGCCCATGTAAATAAATAATAGGTTTGGGGAAACCAATTTGTCCATAACAGATTGGCAAGAATAATCGAATATATTCTTGACAATCTGTTATGGACAAATGGGTTATAGACAAACCTATTGTGTTTTAATGAGAAAAGTCAGGACCATTAGATGGTAGGTAATTTGGTTGTAATGGGAATTTCAGAAATGTATCTCTATATCTATAGATTAGTGATAAATTAATTTGAAATGTGCTGAAAATAACTTTAGAAACTTACTGAATGCGAAAGTCAGCACAGACCTTCTGAAGACAATCAACTTTATTTTCGTTTAGTTTTGGGTAGATAACCACATTACTACTGAAGTTAAACCAGCGTTGATCACGAATAGCGTTAGAATTGCAGCAAAGAATGAACGTAACGATGTATATAAAAACAAATCGAAGAAAACAGCCTTGACAAGAAACAATTTGCGAGGAAATTGCTGACAACGTTTTGTTTTCAATTTTTCATGTCCACAGATTATTTACTATGAGTGTTTGCAGGAGTGGCATAAATAAAGCGCCGCTTTAATGACAACAACTTTGATTTCTGACAACATGAATGATTCCTGAGAACATTTAGCATCATGCCTGATTTCTGACAACATTCAGCAACAAGCCTGATTTCTGATAACATTTCGTACATAGATTTCTTACATTTCTGGCACATGTCTTACATTTTTTACAACATGATTGATTTCTGGGTGTGGTAGCACTGCGCTTGGGCCTCAAAGTATTTTGTGTAATGTTTAGGTGATGGGTTATAATTTCAAACACAAAGAAGAACGGCTAAATTAAAAATAATATAACGAATTCTGTAACCATTATTATAAACGTACGTTTCGCCACGAAAACATGACACGGATTCGCTCCCTTAACTGCTCGAACCCAAGAACTAACTATGCCACCCTTTACGATCACCGCCGTCGCTCTACTGCCGTACTAATAGAACACTCAGGGGAGGGTTTAATGTCAGGGGCCTCAGCATTCGATACTAAAAGAGGGCCAGAGGGCACCCCACCCTTAAGGTATCACTTTCATTATTTTTTAAAGACGATGTTCCATGATTACGATTTGGGATGAGCAACTAGCGACATCTATCAACGGAATAATCGTTAGACTCCCGTTTCAAATAAACAAGTGCAGAGATTTTGAAGGTAACGACGTACAATTAAGCCTGCGCAGTCCAATATTAACTAGCCGAAACAATCTACAAAAGCTCTAGAGTACTTATTATGGCAGAGACGATCCCGTGGTCCAGAGATGGCGCTGCTCAATTTTCTGTATATTTGTCCAATGTGAACATTGTGGAACAGCACCTTTGATTCCTTTTTCCTCGGGGGTGGGGTTGCTTGCGATGCCGGGGCCTTGGTGAGCGCCCCGGCAGTGCAAGCCCCGCCCACCCTCCAGGAAAAATGAATACACTCCGCCACTGAGAGCACTCTGCAATAATTATAATAAGAGTCATAATAGTTTTATGACGCAGGTAAGGCTTCCAGTCTCTCTCCCTGTGCTCATTTTTAGATTTTGAGATGCGGAAGTGGGTAAGGAAGAAAATATTTAAATGTTTATAAATAAAAAGAAATCACAGGAAATCACTGATTATAAATTCCAACAAAGAACACTGCTTAAATTGCTTCCATACCAACTTCCATAAGTGTTCAACTATTTAGCTGTGGAACGGTGGCTGTGATCGTAAATTGGTGAAAATGTTAGACTGGTTTTAGAACTTGAGTATACTTCTGTTAAAAATAAAACTGTTTTTTTTTCATTTATTGACTTTGAAAACGCACTTTAACGATTAACAGAACAGTGCACTAGCAAAATTTGGTATTGGGAGAATTTTTTGAAATGGGCGAAAACCTTACACAATAACAACCGAAAGCTGCGTACTGACAGGCCTTTCAAAGACCACTTGCTTTAAAACGGGAGTAGGAGTTAAATCTGCCGATTAGCCTATCCTCCAATTTAGTAAATACTGCCGTAGAAACACATACCTTCTTAGAACAATCAACATTACTTTCGTTTAGTTTAGGGTCGATAGCCACATTACTACTGAAGTTAAACCAGCGTTGATCACGAATAGAGTTCGAATTGCAGCAAAGAATGTACGTAACGATGAATATAAAAACAAATCGAAGAAAGCAGCCTTGACGAGAAACAGCTTTGCGAAGAAATTGCTCACAAGTCACAACGTTTTATTTTCAAGTTTTCATGTGCACAGATTATTATTCAATTTTTCATGTGCAGGAGTGGCATAGATAAAGCGCCTCCTTAATGACAACACTTTGATTTCTGACAACGTGAATGATTTCTGACAACATTCAGCAATATGTCTGATTTCTGACAACATTTCGTAATGGCTAACTTTACCCGCAATAACACTCCCATTGAAGGATGGAGAATTAACCATATTTCAATAAACTTCTCCAATATGCCGATGACATCGTTGCTCCATGTATCAAAGATAGTGTGCACCTGAAAGTTGTGAGTGGCGCTGTTAATTATTTTTAAAATTGTTCTGGTATAAAAGCAAACCTTGATAAAACTAATCTGCTTCCACTTGTTGCGACAAACCTCCAGAATCCCGATAACTTACAAATCACAGACTCGGTCAAATGCCGTGGCATTACAATAAGTACTAGGCCTACTGCAAATATCACAGACCAAGTTAACTTAGAAGTTAACTAAAAAGTAACTTTTTAACGGGAATCTGAAGTGTTTTTGCAAAATAAACGTCTTTGGGAGATAGTGATTTTTAGTGATTTTAATTAATCAACCTTCACCCTGTATGCTGCTAAAGTGGTCTTTGAGGTGTTGGTATCTAGCTTCGCTGTTTGCTGGAGTGGTAATGTAATTATCCTTTTTGCTTCACTGGCAGTGGGGTTCTCTTTAATGGAAATAAGGTGGAGCGAGTGGAAAGGACGAGTGCATTGTGCAACTTGATACCATGTGCAATCGTGCATTGTGCAAAATTAATCGGATCAGGCAACCCCACAAATTAGGCGCATCATTACATGGAATGGGGAAATAAAACCATTGAAATATGGGCTGCGCAGTTAGGACACTTTAACAAATAGGTGAGCTCCTATTAAGCGGATTAAGATTCAGCTATTCTTGTGGTTTTTTCCAAGCTGCGGTGGAAATCTTTTCAACCAATTTAGGACACTTTGCTTGCTAATTTTTCATGATTTAAAATTCAGGAATAATTTTTGTAAACCAGAAATGTGGAATTTCCAAAAACTCATAAAATAATTACACATAGTATAAATCATGGTCTGCTCAGTAGAACATTTTGCTTACTACCTTAATTTGTCATTACTTAAAAATTAAATTACTAAACCAGAAATGTGAAATTTCCAAAAACTCATTTCCAATATTCTCAGTTTTAGCGCCTCACTGTGCGGACGTACCATTTGTGCCGTAACTCTCGGCCTTACTGCAGGTATGGAGACCTTGACTGTACATCTGTAATAGCTCCAAGCTTAATAATTTTCTGGTACGCGGATGTCACTCGTGACTATAATTTCCTTACCAGGGACAAGGTAAATTTAATAGTAGAAAAAATTGTGTTTAGACCTAGGCTATAATATTCTTTTCCTAAAGACGTTTACATTTTTTTAAACATGAAATCAGTTGATAGTATGCCCATCTGTTATCTGTTATCTAAAACCCAAAGTTATTAAAAAGTTCACACCATCATTATTATAGGATCTTCCGTACTAAAGTAGTATGCCTAACTTTTCTGGTTTCGGCCATTGGTTCTTAACTGTCATGATAGTTTAACCTGCTCTATTTACTTTACAAGAAACGTAAATAATGCCCATACCTGCATTCAACTTAACTTGGGTAAAGATTTTCATTTTCATTTTACTGGATTATAGGCCTACAATCTGTCATAAAGAGGCATTCGCCTTGCTGAAAGAAGTTATACGAACAACCATTGAAAGCAATAGGTCTGTTTGGGTCAAATCACATGGTACGAGTCTTGTTTGTTGATGTCGTTTGTTAATCTTATTGACGTCGAACAAGATCGATTAAGACTAAACAAACGCGCAGAGTTATTTGTGCTTTTGTCAGTTGTGGAGGTTGTGGAGTTGTGTGTTTGCGCTTTTATCAGTTGCGGAGATAAAGCGACTGTTAGTTCTTCTTTTAAAGATTCAAAGGTTTAAAGGTTCTCTATGACGCATATTTATAGCACGTATATACCTGTCACGGAAGTCACTACGTGTTTGTTTGTTTTGAAGTTGAAAGGAGACTTTTCAATATACCTGTGTGTACCGTACAAGAATTTTGAGAAATTGATTCATAAATATGAAAGAAAATTTAACATTGGGACAGCAAGTGACTCTTATGGCAAGTACGTCTTTGGCTTAATCTCACCCAGTCAATACCATACGTTAGAAGGCTAATTTACTCCAGTGCGGTGCTTGATGTTAAAACGTTCTGGCATTTAGGTATACTTGTCATCAATGCAATCCGTAAGTATATTAATTAGTATCGTATACCAAAGGCCGTATTGTCACTATCATTTCCTAGTGTGTTTAAGACAAAGAATTTATTAATCCGAAGAAAGTAGCAATTCCAAGTTTATACACAGCAAATACCTTAGGGCCTATAACACAATCCTGAACTTATCATTATCAAGAAAGTGTAATTGCCTGTTGTTACGTCAAGATCCAAGATGATAACAGCAATAAGTGCATGCTGTTGTTGTTTCCACTGTTGTTGTTGTTTCCGGACTTATATTTATAGGGCACTACTCTAATCTTCTGAAGCACTACCTCCGTCTTGATTTACGACCACGAATTTTCAGACATCGTGTATGTGTTTAATGGGTTTTGTTAACAGGCCTGCTAGGGATTTGAAAAATCAATCAATTGTTCTAACTAAAATAATTTAGGAATAATGTGATATTATTTTAATTCACATTATTTAATTCACTAGCTGGAAGTGGTAACTTGCTGCCACAAGTTAAAAACAAAAAGTGTTACTTATTACGACGACTCATTCATCTCTGTCACGGGCCTGAAAGCTGGCAACAATCATGGCGCAGTTGGACTCTGCACATCAGACACAAACAAGGGCTGGGAAAATCGTTTAACATATAAATGGAAGACGCCTACGGGAGGCATCTATTATAGTTAATACTTGTTTTTAACTTGTGGCAGCAAGTTAACACTTCCAGGAGTCGTCGTAATAAGCGCGAAAAACTGTAAGAGCGAAAATGAAGTAGAGCGAACGGAAGAACAGCGAAATGGGACAGCAGCGAAAAATACTAAAAGCGAAAAGTTACAAGCGCGAAAAGGAATAAAAGCGAATTACAAAAAAACGGTGAACAGGCCTAAAAGCGAAACGGAATAAAAGCGAAAAGGAACAAGAGCGAAAAGATTTTACAACATTTGGAAT
>JAQIUZ010000141.1:0-10996 GCA_034697205.1 Lithobius forficatus | reverse complement strand
GTATAACGAGGTCACCCTTACTACAACGAAGTCAGCCCTTGATAGCAAGAAACCTCGTAGTTCGCAGCTTCCATTTGGTTAATTACTTGTACAAGTGAAACGTGCATTTAATTCGACCACACGGTTATGGGCCCAGCTCAGTAAAAACACTTAAATGCAGTAAATAGCCACGTCGGAACGCAAGGCTGTTGTGCACGACGAGCGACCTCCGTATAACGAACTCACATGCTAGTGGATTACCGCAGCTCACACGGGGATTGTGTGAAGGAGTTTTTGCGATTTTTGGCCAAACAGGACTGTGCTAGAAATCACTACAGGGGACGGAAGAATATTTCCAGAGACGTATTAGCAACCGGACTACATGCCCAGAAGAATTCCGGACGGGATCCAGTTACTACAAACCAGCGGTGCGTTTGAGGAGTGGAGCAACGTTTTCACGAGAGGCAAGCGCCCATGGATCCGAATTTCAGCTCGAAAAACTATTCGAGTTGGGACAGATAAGTCTACATCACACGAGGTATGTGTTGGACATTTTTTTTTGTGTGAAATCAAAGGCCAAATTCAATCTGAAGTCGAAGATTGACTGTGTGTTAAAAGTTAAACAAAAAAAAATAAGGTTTAATGACATTTGACTCTTGCATTAGAAGGTTATGCATACGAAGGCCTATATTAAACCTGACGTTTAGACTTTATCATTGCAATATTGGGGAAAATATTGACTGTGTTTACGCCATATTTTGGGTCTGGTCAGCACAAGAAAAAATTTTTTTTTTGCCAAACGGGGATTCCCAAGTATGGGTTATGCCCATTTTTGGATCAAAGTTTGAATATCCAAACTAAGAAGTGCACATAGTGAAATCACGCACATCACAATTGATGGATGAACTGTTCCAGTGTATGCAAATTGATACACAGGGTACTACTATTGATGAGTGCACACCAAAAACAAACTGTCATAGACTTTAAGTGTACAACAAATGTAGTGTAAACAAATTACACTTTGGACAATTGGTTGACGTTTAATAATTAACTGTGGTTGTAACACTGAACTGAAACATCATGTTACAGAACACGAGTTTAGCAGTGGAGTCACCCTACGTTTTCCCAAGCTTCATGACACTAACTATAGGTCATGGAAGTTTGATATGCGTATGTTTCTTTTAGAGAGAGGTTTATTTGGGTTTATAGACAATGTTAATCCAGAAGTGAAACCCACTCCAGAGGAAGAAACCAAACATCCTGGAATCACCAGGCAATATGATTTCAGGGCCTCACGTGCATTGGCCACAATAGCTCTAGGGTTAGAGCCTAGTTTAAAGACCCTCATTAGAAATTGCACTACAGCCAAAGAAGCATGGCAAGCCCTTGCAGCGGTTTACGAACCGAAGTCCCGAGCACGGATAGGCCAATTAAGAAAAGAGTTTGTGCTCCTACGTATGAAGCAGAACGAACCCATGGCCAAGTATTTATCCCGTGTGGACAACTCGAAGATGGATCTTCAAGATGCAGGGAAGAATATTGATGAGGAAGAACTAGCTTACCAAATGCTGTGTGGATTGCCCGCAGAATGGGATTCAGTCGTAGAACGACTATATGCACTCGATGACGTTAATTTCAAACCACACGTTCTGAGGGAGAACCTTCTAAACGAGTACGAAAGACGTCACCCCACCCAACCAGCTGAAATATATGAAGATACAAGCAAGTATTCTGTAGCTGCTCAACTGGGGGAATACCGCCAGAGTGGACGGAAGTCTAGACGAGACAGCAGTCGACCACCTCGAGGAAGAAACCGAAGTTCGAGTCGACGGAATGATTCTCAGAAGAGAACAGGCAAGTGTTTTGGATGCGGCGGCGAAGGACACTACAAACGGGAATGCCCGAGTGTAAAGAAGAATCCAAACAAAGATGTTTCCCTGGTGCCGAGATCATCAGGAGGAAAGCAAAAAGATGTCGCATCTTACTTTGTCGAAGCATTAAACACCTCGACAATAGTTGCCAAGTGGTTGTTCGACACAGCAGCCACAAACCATTTTTGCACTGACAGAGAATGGTTTAACACGTTCCAGGAAGTGGAATGCAGATCGGCAGCAATAGCCGAAGGAACTTCTCAAATTCATGGAATTGGTGACATCAGCCTCATGGTACATTGTGGGGAAATACAGAAGCAAGTAACGTTAAAGAACGTTTTGTTTGCTCCAAGAATGAGACGGAATCTCATTTCTGGGATTAAAGTGTATCTCGCAGGACACCTGATTGTGACTTCATCCAAAGGACTCTACGTCACAGATAAATCAGGAAACGTACAAATGGATGCCCCATTTGCAGAAAACTTTTTCGTAGTGCAAAGTGACATCATGAAAAGCCCACGCATGTACAATGAAATTGTGCCATACCAGGAAGAGGTAAATGTGAGCGAAAGTCCAAAAGAGGAACTACATGCCACAGATGTTTCGAAGAGGCAAGTCTCGAAGACGAATGGAAAACCTTCCAAGACTCAAGCCTCAAGTTATACTAAGGAGACGAATCACCGTCCTGAAAATTGCAGCCCAAGTTCTTCGGAGCAAGAAGACAAGAAGTCGAATGTTCCAAAGTCTGATCCAATGACTTGGCATGAGAGACTTGGACACATGAATTTTCAAGCCTTAAAGAAGATGGTAAAGGATAACCAAGTACGTGGAGTACCACCTTTATCTTCTAAAGATCCAGTATGTGATGCATGCAGATTAGGGAAATCTACAAGGACAAAGCATGTTGCACTGAGTGAGCGCACCACTAAGGAACCACTTGCTCTGGTTTATTCGGATGTGTGGGGGCCAGCAACAACTGCATCTAATGGTGGATCAAAGTACTTTATTTCCTTTGTAGACGACTACACAAGGAAGTGTTGGATTTATATAATGAAGTCCAAAGACCAAGCATTTGAAATGTTTAAAAAGTTTTTGTCACGTGTTGAACGAGAGACTGGAAAGAAAGTCAAGACCTTACGCACGGACAATGGCATGGAATACTGTGCCAGGTATTTCAAAGACGAGTTGACACGACTCGGAATCAGAGCCGAAAGAACAAACGTCTACAGCCCTGAACAAAATGGCGTAGCAGAAAGGCTGAACAGGACACTGTTGGATAGCGTACGGACCATGTTGATATCATCCAAGTTATCTGCAGGATGGTGGGCCGAATTAGTATTAACCGCAGCACACATCAAGAACAAGATTGCGCATTCTGGATTGGATGGCCAAGTTCCTGATGCCCTCTACTATGGGAAGCCACCCACTGTAAGCTACATGAGACGTATCGGATCTCTCTGCTTCATCCATGATGAAGGGAAGCCTAGAACAAAGCTACAGCCAAGAGCCATTTTGGGAGTATTAATCGGATATGCCCAAAATACCACAGGTTATAAAGTCCGGTTACCAGACAGAGACTTTACTTTACGCGAAACACGTAGTGTTCGTTTTGATGAAAAACGAAATGGTGCCGAAGTGTTAAAGAACGCCCGAAGACACCAAATGGTTGAATTCACGCTTGATGATACAACTTCCATTCTACCACCAGAGAGGCGTGAAGTAAGGGACGAAAGCGACGAAGAAGAGACGGAAGAGCCATTCCTTCGTCGGGAGCCTATCACTCGTGAACAAGAACCTATTGTCCACCGCGAAGAACCACATGTTCGTCGCGACAGTTTCGTTCGGGAAGAAGATCTTAATACCCGTCGTGAGGGCACCACACGTGAGGAGCCTAGACCGAAGTATCATGGAGTGAAACCACCTCCAGGTTGGGAACGGCAAGTTTCGATACGGAAAGGCGGCAAAGAGGAAGGACGTGCCGATATATATTATAGATATCGAGGAGGTAAACGTCTTCGATCAATTTCTGACGTAGGAAAGTTCTGCGTGCAGAATCAATTGCCCTTTCACCTGAATCTATATGATTACAGTGTGAAAAATCGTATACCATGCAGAGGAGACCCTATTGAGGAAGCCCCAAATGGAGAAACTTCTAAACATCTGCCAAGTACAAGTACGGCAAGCCTTCGAAGTCCAGACAGCCCTGACGACGACACGTCAGATGATGAAGGGAGTGATTTCGAAGATGCCCCACAGGGAGAGTTCGATCCAGAAGCCCATTGTGCGGAAGCAGACGTGCCCTTAACGTACCAAGAAGCCATCAACTCACCACAGTCAAAAGAATGGGAGAAGGCGATGGCCGAAGAAATGGATACCCTAAAGACAAGGAAGGTGTATTCTGAAGTCAATAAACCTGCTGATAAGAAAATTATCGGAAGCAGATGGGTGTACGCTATTAAGCGAGATGCCACGGGTAAACCTGTACGATACCGTGCCAGGCTGGTTGCACAGGGAAATCGTCAAAAGAAAGGATATGACTATCACGAGACTTTTTCCCCAGTGATTGCCTTTACGTTAGTAAGATTTTTCTTTGTCTTACTAGTCATCTGTTATGGATGGATACATTGTCACCTCGACGTGAAATGTGCATACCTTTATGGTACTTTGGAGGAGGAGATATATCTCCAACCTGCACCTGGATACCGTGGATCACCCGGAATTGCATGGAAGCTCAAGAAAGCCCTATATGGATTACATCAGTCTGGGAGACGATGGTACCATGAATTGGATTCTGCCTTCAACAGTTTGGGATTCGACAAGCTCAAGTCGACAAACTGCATCTACATATACCAGAGGAAAGCAGTCGTGCTTGTATATGTGGACGATTTAGCAATCTTTGCTAAGGACCAAAAAGCCCTTGAAGAAGTTGTCAATTTACTCGCCGGGAAGTACGAAGTCAAAAACCTCGGTGAAATACGCAAATTTCTAGGCGTGGAATTTCAAAGAAAGAATGGCCAATGGAGGATCCACCAAATATCCTATATTGAAGAGTTGATGAAGCACTTCGGACAAGAGGAAACCAGAAGAGTCCTCATACCGATGGATGCTGGGACATGTCTTATGTCGAATAGGAAGGACGAGATAGGGGTGGCAGAGACGACACGCTACAGATCGTTAGTAGGAGCTCTAATGTTCCTTGCCTCCCGGACGCGCCCCGACATACAATTTGCAGTAACCTGCCTGTCCCAATACAACTCCTGCCCAACGCCAGACAAATGGAGATTGTTGCAGAGAGTTCTCCGATATGCCTATGGGACGAAGAACCTCAGCATCACCTGTGAGCCGATGTCGGGACCACCCAGACTCGTGATGTTTACTGACAGCTCATGGGCCTCATCCATTGAAGACCGCAAATCCTGGTCGGGATATATTGGACTCCTAGCCGACATTCCCGTAACGTGGAGGACCACGAAGCAGAAATGCATAGCACTTTCCACGATGGAGAGCGAGTTCGTCGGACTCTCATCTGCTGTGATCGAAGTGAAGTGGTTAGATGCTCTATGTAAAGAACTCAAGTGGTTGAATGTTAGCTTGCCGACCACGATTCTATGTGACAATGAAGCAGCCATTGCTTACGCACGAGATAACAATGAGCATATGCAAACAAAACATATTGACATTCGTTTTAAGTTTGTGCGTGGAGCAATTCAAGAAGCTGTGTGTAATCTTCGGCATGTTTCCAGTGCGAATAACATAGCCGATATATTTACAAAACCCTTACCAAGAGTTCCATTTGAAAGACTGAGAGACAGTATAATGTCATGAAGCCAAATGGACAGTTCTGCAATCGACAAGTGAATGTTTGAATTTGTTGGTTTTGTAAGGGTTATTTCAGCCTAGTAATTAAGGTTGTGAGGAAATGGATTGCTAAGCAATGAGGGGTGGAATGTTAGCGTATTTATTCCAAAGTCATAAATCCTGGACATTGCTTATCAATCCATTGTCCTGGTGTTGGTGCACCTTGCGGTGATCGCTTGTGTTGCCTGGTCAGGCTGGTTCCGGGAGCGCCACTTCCGGTTCAACACATGTTTCTGAGATGCGTGAAAAGCATGTGTGCAGCAACAGGCAGGCGAGTTGCTTGCAGTTTGTACTTTGTGTGCGTCCAAAGACGACTATTCAGATAAGTAATAGTGAACTGTATATAGCTACTTCAAGAAGTAAATGTTTAGTGTGTTTTAACCACAAACTGTGTGGAACTGAACTTAATATTCACTAAGCCTTATGCCGGCGACGATACGACGCATTTATGTTGGTATAACGAGGTCACCCTTACTACAACGAAGTCAGCCCTTGATAGCAAGAAACCTCGTAGTTCGCAGCTTCCATTTGTTTAATTACTTGTACAAGTGAAACGTGCATTTAATTCAACCACAATTTTCTACACTGACATAAACCACTTTTCGTATTTCGCGATTAAAACTCGGGAATGCTAGCCAGTTTTAGAAACCAGATTGCTTCGAGTAGGAAGACACAGCTCGCTGTTGCTACGTTTCTTTCAATGGGCGAAAAATCACTGGTTTGCCAATACGAGTTTGTTCAGCCCCATGAAAGTCGTTAGTTAAAACAAGCAGGGTTAAAAAGGTTATCAGACGTCACAAGCGCGAACGTGACTAGCTCCTGGCAGTTTTCTTTTTTGCTTGTCGGCTATATAAAGCCCATCCGTTAGCATCCAAAGACCACAGACAATCCTGCCATCTACAACTCGTCAGTCTGCCAGCCAGTCTCTCTTCGGATCCATTGGTAAGCATGAACATTTTTTGGTTGCTTTTTTTTTAAAAAACAGAAACAGAAAGCTAGAATTCTGACTTTTTTCTCGTTTTAGTTATCTGTAAAAAAGAAAATGAGTTTTGAATTTGACACGCAGCTTTTTGGTATGCAGGTCTGTAAGAAACTTTTAAAGAATTAATCGCATTTTATATAAAGCTAATTCGCTTATTCACGCTCACTATTATAGATGGCTGTGATGTAGAAGAGGGTCAGGCCCCATCTAAAAAGAAAGTTGGAAGCAAACCCCCACAAACCCAGTCAGCGGCAGAAGTTTTGCTAAGTGCCGGTTCAGCGGACGAAGCTGAACAAAATGGAGGATGGGCGGAAACCCCTTCTACTTCTGCTGCTAAAAAACCTAAAGCTCCGGTCAAATGCCCCAGAGCGCTGCAAGGTAAAAAGCAAGCCGTCTCGTCCAACATTAAAAATTGGATGTCGAGACAGAGGGTTGCAAGCACATTATTGAATCCTGAAGAAGGAAGTAAATTATTCACGACATTGAGTTCTAAGCCAGTAGCGGGAAGTTTTACCTTAAGAATCATTTTAAATAACGAGACCCAAAAAACCTACATTGATCTAAGAAAATTTGGCAGAGCACATCAATCAAATGCACCTCGCAGCGTCGGAGCGTGCATCGAAGTGACATTTTTAAAACCCTTGATGGACGCTGTAGCCAGTTTGCCAGCCATGTTAACAGTATCTGGCTTCGATTGGGACGCTTAAAAAAATGCAGTTGTGCGGTTTTTGTCTCGAGGAAGTAGAGGATGGAGAGCTTAGCGACCACATAGTAGAGTACCATGTCTGCCAAACTGAAGATAGCGATGATAGCGAACAGACCTGCTTTCACTGCGGTAGAGATTATTCGTCCTGGCCAATTCACGTTAGGACTTACCACTCCAACGATTTTAATTTAAGCGAACAGAATGAATTCGAACTTATTAATTTAGCATTTCAGCAACGCTTGTACCATTTCAGAAGGTCGGGGGTCCCATTCATCGACCCGCATAATTTTTGTGTGCATATCTACGATGAATTGGCAGAGCTGCTAGCTGTGTCTTACGAATTTCTGAACAGAATTAAATTTAACTTGTGTCTCGCGGTAGAATTCGTAAAGACTTTCGCTGATGAAAATCAAACCATTGTTGAAGAAACTACCGTCGGTTATTTTTGCAGCGAAATAGGCCTATTAATGCGCCAGCAAGATATTTCTAGTGCATTGTCCACGGCGATCGCTAAAATTTTCAAATCTGTTGACGAATTTGTGAACAGGGGATCAGGTGGGGGGTACGGGCTATAAAGTATCTCGATGCACAAGTCATGGAATACATCGCCCTGCGAGGCGGATGCATCATTGATAAATTGCCCCCGGCGCTGGCTAAAAAGAAGGCAGTGCTTAACGTCAAGTCGCGTGACGGCAAATGTTTCGTTTATTGCATATTAGCAGCCTTGTTTCCCCAGAGAGACAAAATTGCGAGGCTTGACACATCGATGCTAACGTTTCCCACATTAGTCCATCAAATCCCAGCTTTTGAAAGAAAAAATAAGTTGAAAATAAATTGTTTCGTTTTCGAAAAAAATCAAACCAACCCTTGCTATCTTAGTAAAAATGAAAGTGATAAAGCAGAAATTAACCTTTTGTTGTTCGGTGAGCATTTTCTATTAATTCGTAATCTAAATCGATTGTTATGTAGCAAGCAGGTTTGTGGTCGTTACGTTTGCAAACGATGCTGCCAAGTTTTTCAAACAAACGGAGGTCTGGCCAATCATACTAGTTTTTGCGAACGCCACCAACCCGTTAGGGTTAGACTCCCGAACCAATGTGAAAATATTCATCAGTTTTCGTCTTTTAGTCGCACTTTAAAACAACCATACGTTTGCTACTACGATTTTGATGCGATACTGATGCCTGTTTCAAGCGCAGCTCCCAACCCCAACAAAAGCCACACTACGGCTTACCAGTTGCATATAGGGCAGCTTACACTTTCCTTATTGTTGATTACACTGGTGCTATTGCTGCCCGCCAGTGTAAGAGGTCTAAGGGTGCAATCTACTATACAGCGAACAGTATAACACCTCATTAGCAAAACAGTCGTTCTTGGAAAAATGGCACGGGAAAGAGCCAATAGCAAAGCCGGCAGCAAATTCAGCTTCCGGCGATACGGAGAACCAACTCGAGTTGGAAAACATTTAACGCACTTCACTCTTGTGTTCGCAAACGTTCAGCTTGTTGTTACAAAATTCGATCGAGAGAAAAAACATGAGCGATAATCTTCAACTCATCCCGGTAAGCATTCACTATACCTTTTCTACTCTTTTTCTTACTGATCTTTCGTAACTTACACACTTTTTTTCTTCTTTAAAGAATGAAGATCGAGCCGATCGTCCTAGTGATTAACGTAGAAATCAGCAAAAACCCCGAAACCCACTTGTTCACCGTGCATGAGGTGGGGCTATATAAAATAGGGGACGATGCCCCTACGTTACCTACATTGAGAGGGAGGATGAACGGACGAGTTGGGATCCTATCGTGATAGGTAGCGCTTCACTTAATATCATTACATCTACATTCCCGAGTATTTTTCGAGATACTACGGGCGGAGTTTTTGATATTCAGGCTAATATAGCCATACCACGCAGCGCGCTAGTTACATTGCCTCAAGACTTCTCCTGGATGACGCTAATGCACCATATGCCTGAAAACGTCCAACTACCGCAAACGATACCGTGCGTATCGGTTCATACTGACGATCACCCCTGCATCCTCCCTCGGCTAATAGCGTCACATCACCTAGCCGTACGCTACAATAATAGAAGGTTTAACTACGACAGCGATGACGACGACGAGCTAGACGAAGGAGTAAATGTAGAAGCAGCCGATAGCGATATTAGTCCTCCCTCGAAAGAAGAAGAAAATGAAGAAGAAGAAGAAGAACACAGAGGAATAAGGCTAATTCCTCCAGCAATGACACAGCGTGCAGTAGAAGATGGAACCCATAATGGCTACATGTTGTACGACGACTACATTATGGACGAAGAAGAAATGGAGGCCATGCAAGATCCAAATTATTGCCTTTATGAACCTGAAGACGCCATGGAATTATAATTTTACTCGTTTTTTTTTACTTTTTTCCATCCAAACCAACATCCTTCCAACCAACTAACCAAGCATCCATCCATCCATTTAAAGATCAATCGTCATCAGAAGAGGGCCTGGAGGGGAGGGTCTGTACTTTGTTGTCACGAATTGTTTCGTTGTAAACTTTCATGTAATACGAGTACTGACTCTCACAGGTTCGTAATCATCAGGAGAAACGCTACATCTCTATATCGGTTTCATCAAAAGCTACACTAAAACACCAATTCTAAAATCAACTCTCTTCATATGCTATCTTTTTTTTTCATATAGCATAGTTTTTTATTTTCTCACCTGTCTTATTCTGATCTTTTATTCTCTACTATCTCTCTCTATTTTGCCTCTAACATCTTAACTCTCCTCACTCCTTCGTTTACTTATTTTTTACTTTTTCTTTCTCTTTATATTCTCTCTATGTCGCTCTCGTTTGTTTTTCAGAAATTATGGAAATAAAGAATATAGTTTTTAGCTATCTTAATATACTGATAGGTTTTAAATAATGAAAGGAATTTATAAAACGACGCTTAAAATAATACTCGATACCAAGCTATAAATTAACGTAAGAAACGATAAAACCGTTTCTAATTAATATTTAATGCAACAGTTTTTAAATTCATAACCGTCAACCGGGCGCCAACCATGCGTTACTAATGATAGTCTAACTGATTCAACTGCACCAAATCGATTCGGAAACGATTTACATCATGTGTGGGTGGATGTGTGACGGGGTTCTGAACACGAATTTGGAATGCTTAAAAAAGTTATTATGGCTGTAAATTATTTACAAATAAAGAACCTGGAAGAGGAAACAGCAAAACAGATCGCCAGCTTCCTGAATGAAAAAAGTATTCAACAAATGAAAGAAATATTGGGCGTAGATAACGATTTTTCACCCGAAGAAGAAAGACAGTGCAAAAAGTTTTGGAGTGCTTCAAATTTATTGCCGCCACCATTTGTATAAAGCATGAATTTTGACTGTTTGACTTCAATCTTTTTACAGCTGTTTCCGAAAGATTTTGAAGCGGCCAGCCAAACATGTACGCACCATTACAACGTCGCCACTATTCTAAAATCGATCTACACAATGGGCAGATATGGCATACGCAGCAATCTAGCACATTTTCCCGGATGCTTAGATTTTACGCTACCGAGTGAGTCTGGTGTGAACATGATAAGAGGTGTCGTCGTC
>JAQIUZ010000140.1:0-11005 GCA_034697205.1 Lithobius forficatus | reverse complement strand
AACTAAGCTGAGTTAGTCACCATGATCGTCCCAATCGGGGCAGATTACTTTTCAGTGTTTCTCAGTTTTATTATTATTGCAACAAGTAGGCTGCATACGGGCTGTTTTTCGTTAGTATTTTGTAATGACTTGCTTAACTTGGTAAAGGTTGGAATGAAAATTGTAGCGTACTTGCCTACTTTTAACTCACACCTGATCCCCTAATATTCTCATGGCAGGACTTGTGTCGAGAGATACAGTACAAGTTTCAAAATGAGCTAAGATTACGTACAACATAGTGTTGGGCGGTATACCGGTTCTTGCGGTATACCGCGGTACTAAAATGTGACGGTACTAAATACCGGCTGGTTTTCAGATACCGGTATTTTAAAAATACCGATATTAACGGTGTGACTCGGAAAGCATCAACTTCCAGTAACAAAAAGTTTACATTCTTGCCGTGTTAGGCTAATATCTTCCTTTAATAAAAACAGTTAAAAACAGTTAGTCAGTATTATGCACACACCTACAACACTTTTACCTTGGTACCGGTAGTACCTTGCCAAAGACGCCTAATTTTAGGTACCGACAAAATACCGCTTATCGCGATACCAAATGAGTATCGACACCGTCATTTCCATTTTCAGGTATCGCCCAACACTAGTACTACAACATTAATTTTTGTGTGTGTGTTGGAGATTAGGTTAGAAAATTAATCGAATTAAAAGCACATCACTGAAATAATATTACTAATCTGTAGCTAGCCTTTTAGCAATACTGAGCGTTCGACCGGACTACAACGAGAGACACCGTGGTGGTGCGCAACGAAGCATTGCTATCGCTCCGATAATCCGGTCGACAGTCTGCGTCACGCGAACTCTGCAGACAATCCGAACCTAAATAACAATCATAACAGGGGAACGGGTGGCTCTTAGTTTCCGTGGTTACGGTTGTTGTTTTGAGTTCGGATTGTCCGCAGTGATCGTGTGACGCAGGTTGTGGACCGGATTATCGGGCCGGTAGCAGTGCTTTGTTGCGCACCAGCTCGATATCTCTCGTTGTAGTACGAAATTCCTTTTCCCTATTTCTCTCTGCGCTGCCAATGACGGTTCACTTGATATTGTATACAATGTAATATTTACTAATTGTTTTTAGTGGTAAATAGTGTTTGGGGTTGAACGAAAATAGTAGAGTTTATCAAGAACTAAGGCTATTAACACTTAATGTGCCAATGTGGACCAAAACAATAGTCTGTAAAGAAACTGAAGCCAATGTGCCAAAAAGCTGCGTGCGCATGCAACAATGCCCCACACAGATTAAACAAAACAATCCCTTAAGGGTTCGCCTCCCGACCAGGGAACCCTACTTTTGTGGAGATAGGCTATACTTCTTCCAAAAGTGTCTGGCATGTTAAGAGTTATTAGAGTTATTTATGCGCTTGTATAAGCCACAAAAACATAAGTGAAAGCAAACCCACTATTACTGCACCAAAATCGCAATATCCGGAAGGTTGTTCAAAGTCCATACGAGCACTGGTGCGCTCCCCTTTCAACTCTACAGGTTTATCTGCAAATAAATTTTTGTGTAAGTATCTTACGATTATGTTTCATACAAAATAATCTCAACCACCAGAGGTGATTTTATGGCTGTGTTTGAGTAAAGCGGGTGTCATACAATGTTTATTAACGAATTACGATTTTGAACAACAAAATAAATACAGATCCATCCGGAACGCTACGTAAGGCTGGGTGCACACCGGACGTCACAAAACGCGATGTACGACACATTTTTTGTCGTTTTGTAGCGTCCTGTGTCATCATGCGTCATCGCGTCTTGAATAATACTTTTTAAATGGGATGCCATACAACGGTTGACGAGTTGCGACGAAGTAACTGTTTACCCTGGTCCCGTGTTTCATAGGGCCCATTTGTTGTAGCGGAAGAAATACGTCACTGCGCACGTCCAAATCCCTCTAGTGACGCAAGTCTTAGGCAAAACATGCAGAAAAAAATATTAATAATAATAATAACAATAATAATATTACTTTATTGTTCAGAAAAATTAACAGGTACACGAAGGGCATGCCTCTTATTCCCAACCAACGCAAGTAAAAAACAACTTAAATGGTAAGACCAACAAACATAAATACATAAAAATCTTAAGAAAGGCCACATTATAATGTGTCGCTAACGACGGGATTAATGTCTGTTCAGGCAAGCTTACGGAGTTCTGATTTGAAAGCATGTAGGGAGTCAGCACAAACCACTCTTAATGGTAGCGAGTTCCAAGGGGCAACCACACGGTTGGAAAAAAAATGTTTGCGACAGTCTAGCCTTGAATAGTTTACTACTAATTTCCACGGATGACCCCTAGTTCTATTGTCCACACGCAGTTCAAAAAAATTACAATAGTCCACATCAATGGTATCATGCAGGAGAGAGTATGTCAAGTTTAAGTCTGCGCGAAGCCGACGAAGCTCAAGGGACTCCAACCTGAGCAGATCTAATCTAGCTGGATATGGGAGTATACTCAAACCTGATAGTGACTTTGTAAACCGTCGTTGGACCGACTCTAATGAGTCGATATCACGAAGCAGGTAAGGAGACCAGACAGGGCTGGCATACTCCAGGATAGGTCTTACGTATGTCCTGAAGGCCCATGCCAGTGTATGCGGATCACCGGACTTAAAAAATTTCTTTATAATAGCTGCACGCTTGTTGGCTTGCTTGATGATTTGGTTACAGTGGTGACTGGACTTAAGGTCGCTAGAAAACCAAACCCCAAGGTTCTTCACCAAATCAACCTGAGGTAGTTTAAAGTTGCCATCCATACTGTAAGTACGGTGCTCATTGTAGTACCCCAGATGGAGTGATGAACACTTGTGTTGGGCAATGGGCAATTGCCACCGAGCAGACCACTGATATACATGGTTTAGGGCTGAATAAAGTTTATTATATGTAGTCTCGTCCACAACACTTGCTGACTGGGTGACATCATCCGCAAATTTGAATAAATGCACACAGTCATCGTAGGAGTCTAAATCATTAATGTAGATTAGAAAAAGTAGCGGGCCCAGAACCGACCCCTGGGGCACACCGCTAAGAACCGAGACCGTATTTGAGCGAGCACCATCGCATTCTACCCAGAAAGTCCTATCAATTAGGAAGTTGGTCAGCCAGTCCAAAAGGAGTCCCTGGAAGCCAAGGGACTGAAGCTTTGTAATAAGTTTATTATGGCAGACCGAGTCAAATGCTTTGGCGAAATCAATAAAAATGGCATCAACAGGGATACCAGCATCCACGTCAGTTGTCCACTCATCTAAAAGTGTAAGTAAAAGAAGTGTGGTAGAACGGTTTGGCAGAAAACCAAATTGGTTTTTATTTAACAGATCAAAATGGTCCAAGTGGTTCAGCATAGTTATGCGAATGATGCGCTCCATGACCTTACACAGGTTGCTAGTAATGGCAATAGGTCGGTAGTTGTCAGGAATCGAGGCATCTCCTTTTTTAAAAATTGGGCATACACGTGCCATCTTCCAGGTAGATGGGGGAGTCCCCGCCGACAGTGAAAGCTCGCAGAGCCAAGACAGTGGCACTGATAATTCAAAACTCAACTCCTTTAAAAGAACAACAGAAATGCCTGTTGGGTCTACCACTCGGCTAGATTTCAGCGACATTATAACCTGGTGTATCCTATCGGCAGTAAAAATTGGTAAATCGCAAGTAGTGGTTGCAGATGGAATGGGACCAAGTGGGATACCATTGTCACGGACAAAATTCCCAGTAAATCCGTTGAGCAGGGCATTTGCTTTAGACTTACCATCAATGGCGTAACTGCCTCCAGCTAACAAGGGTGGGATTGTACGTACACAACCAGATTTGCGTCTGATAAATTTATAGAGGGACGAAATATTACCCTCACTTATGATTGCCTGTTCCTCGGCAATTTCAAGTTCGCGTACCAAATTAGAATACTTTAGTTTACATTCATTATATAAAGAAAGATTTTGAGGTGATTGATCCGATTTATAGGTATGCCATAGTTTTAATTTTGCAGATCGCAACTTGGAAACCGCCTTGGGAACCAAACGATGCGTGCCAGATCGTACACCTCCACCCGTAGTGCGGGAAAAATGTATGGTCTCCTTCAGTGTATTTAACAAGAAATCGGAACACATATTAATATCACTGTGAGTGGTAAAACCGGATGACCAGTCGACCCGGCTGAGGGCCACCCTACAACGGGCGAAGTTGACCGGGGCAGATCTAGAGGGGGAAACAGTAACGGGACAAGCCCGGTCATTGTTAATGGAGAAGGAAACCATATTGTGGTCGCTCAATCCTAGATGATCTTCCACTGTGACCCCATAAACCAGTCTGTCATCATCCACCAGAATCAAATCCAAGATGTTAAATGCCCGCGTTGGCTCCCTTACCAGCTGTGTGAGCCCAAGAGCAGAGACACAGTTCAGGAAATGCCAGCCGATATGATGGCTTGCCGAGCAAAGACTCCAGTCAATGAAGGACATATTAAAGTTCCGCAATACAATGTTGTGGAACTTATTGCTTACAGTAGAGCTCAGCACATTACACATCTCCGTAACAGTTTCAAGATTATACTTATCGGGAATATAAGTCAATATATTGAGTTAAAGTCAATATATTGAGTTTGTAAAGTCAATATATGGAGTTTAAAGTCATATATGGAGTTTGTAAAGCCAATATATGGAGTTTCAAAGTCAATATATTGAGTTTGTAAAGTCAATATATTGAGTTTCAAAGTCAATATATTGAGTTTAAAGTCAATATATTGAGTTTGTAAAGTCAATAGGCCTATATTGAGTTTAAATTTATTTTTCCATGTCCTCTCCAGGACTCCGTAGGAATTCCCTAATACAAAAAAATTCCCATAAAACACTTTCAGTTTCAACTGACATTTTGTCTTTTTATTTATTGTTTAAAATCATCCTTTGTTAAAAGACCATATTCTTCTGAGATGCAACCGTATTATACTTCTCTTAATTACTAAATGAATTTTACACATTTCGTCAAATGTTTAATCACCATTCAAACAGTTACAATCAAGCAATAATAATGTAATATTAATAAATGTCATATGCAACTTAAAAACTAGGCCTAAATAATAATTTATTGTTACAATTTTTGTATCAAAACGTACATACAGTTCATTATAAAGAGCTTATGTTTACAAAAACAACATTTAAATGTTATATTCTCTAAGCACAATAACAATATACACAATTATTGTTCTATTACTTTTTAAAACTAATTATTTGATATTCATATGTAGAGTATCTATGAGAGCTTAAGACACATTGCATACCCACACAATTATAGTATTGCAAAGGAAATAATGTCCATCTGTTGAATATCTGTCTGAAAAAATGCCAGTACACACCACATATTTTATTAACCTTGGTGGTTTTGTATATCAATGCCAACTCCTATTTACTTAGACCACACGAATTCAACTAAAAGGGACCCTGAAGTGGTTTGACTGTCATCGAAATAATCCATTTATGACAAGTACATCAAGCATCAACTTTGCCAGGTAAGAATTTTTCATTGCCAGCTAAAAGAATGGTAGCGATAACACCATCAGTGGTTTTTCAGATTGATACAAAACCGCATAACGGCGCTTTCCACAGCACAAAGAAGTAAATCACAACACTTTCAACAGGCGGCCAGAATCTGTAATTATACAATTTTACAGCTTTGTTTGGGCCATATTTTTTTCAGTAAGCCAAACCCTTAACAGTCCCAGTTATGACTATTAGCTTCCTGCTACAAATACTCGAAAAATCTTTGTACCACAGGTCAACCACTTCTGGCAATACCAGTATAATTGCCTAAACATACTTTGGTTGCTTACCACCATCATGGACAAAACAATTTTCCAAGTTAAAAAGAATCTATTACCATGTACCTATATAGATCTTCCAATCCTGTCCCAACATAAATTATATACATCCTACCAATTCCATCTTCAGTTACTGCACATAAACTTAGTTTTCCGTGACGAAAAGGCATTTCTTCAGTCAAATACAATACATTTTGTCTATGAATCTAATTAGCTGTTAGTTATGAAAACTACTTACACGAAGAGACAGACTGTATACAAATTATAATTTCTGGTAAAGGCACTGTATAACAATACATAAAGGCTAAACATTCAAAACACCACATCGTCTTTAACTGTCAAAATCGAACACAACCACCACAGAATAACTAGAATTATTTACTAGATCTGAGCATTTTCAGACAGACACAAGATAAAAAAAAGTTTTCTTCTTCCATTCAATAATAAAAAAAGCATTACACCATCAATGGCTACATTACATAGGCCAAGGCATTGAAATGGCCAACAAAGCAAATAAACAAAGGAATTAAACTTCACAAAAGCAGTAGCTAGCATCTGCAAAAATACATTGTAACTCTGCCACACTTCCCATCACAACATCAGGGTTAGCAGGTTTTTGCCACTAAGCAGTAAAAGCAGATTTTTTTGTCCTGTTTTTCACCATTTTCAAAAAAACAATAAAAGTTCTATGTAAATGCTGTGTTTAATGAGTAAAACGTCAAATTTAACTATCAGGATAGTTTACCCCCCGTAAATTTAAAAGTTTCTTGTTAATAAAGCTGCTAAAAAGTCGTATTCTTTATATTTTTCCATCTTGGCAAATTAACTATTTTTCCAAAGATGCAGCTCATGTAAGATTTGTTAAACAATGCTTGCACACTGTGTGGTCTTTTTAAAGATTATAATTTAATCCAATACATTTAAATATGTTTCAAATTAATCACAATGTCATTGTATAGCTTGTATAGCTTGTGGCCATTGAAGTTTTTCGCCACTTTTTACCGGCAAATTTAGTGGTAAAACGAAGGTTATCACCACTTTCTGGCATAAACCGTTTTTTTGCCGGCAAAAACCAAACCCTGCATCGTAGATTTACTAACATACCAAATACAATTTGATACCAGTTTTTGAACTCGTACAGCCTTAAGCCTATTGCAAAAAACAAGTTGATCCAATACAGGCGACTACTGAATACCTGGCACTTCGTACCGCTACGCTCTCCCTGAATGAAATACTACTACTTGCTCCTGAACTAAATACTGTGAGCTATTCGATTTTCGGCAGGTTTTAATTTTGTTGCGAGCAAATATTAGCTTAATGGGTTACTTGTAAGGCATTTTCCGGATGGATGTCTTTTGTAAAACGAAGAGGGAGTGTTTATTGCTGGTATGGTTGAGCTAGCCAACATCATCTTGGAAACTCTTTGACTGATGGTGCCTTGAACGAGGCTGTTGGGTCTGGCCTACAAACCAAGGAAATGTAATGGGTTAATGTTATTACAACCATTATTTTGTTTTCAAGCAGACGTAACATTATATTTAAGCATTATTTATAAAATATGACGTAATTAAAAGAAATAGTATTAAGAGTGGGGAAGCAAGGACTACACTTGAATAGTCTCAGAAGACGAGGCGTGAGCTGGTCCCCTCTCATCGCTAACTGTTTCTCCACTGACGGATCAACTTGATTTTTACAACAGAGTAAAACAACAACAAAAACACTTAAAGTTCGAGTCAGTCACATGGAGCTTGGGTAATGTTACCTGGTATTTCCTACTTCAACTTTACCAGTCCACATTTTTTCCACCAGGTGAAACTTTAAGCTGGTAATTATTTGTTCATTCCTCCATATTTATGTTAATTACTGTTTTATTAGAGAACAAGCAAAGACAATATCTAACCAGTTTACACTATTGATTTCACAGAAATATCATACAGACATTAAATCAACCGCTTATTACATTCATGTATTTAAAAAAAATGACATTGGCTTTCAGCACGCCTTAGTAAAGTCATCTGTTTCCGTTTGATTAGCTGATTTGAGTCCTTCACTAGGCTACTAATCTTCTTTACACTTAATAAATGACGTAAGCTGTAAATCTAACCACTGTAAGTGCAACAGATACCCACAAGTCTATTCCAAAGACCTACTATCTACCCAAACAGATAATCTTCTCAGGACATCAAGTATTACACTGTCACTATAATTCTAATTTTATCTGCTATTAATTTAAAAACAAATCATTGTTCAGATATCTGGCTGCCATACTTTAAAAGTAGCTGGTTCTCTTTTTGTTAAGGCTTTATTACGGGATAAGTTCCATGTCATAAAAGTCACAGGAAATATTCAAATGAGCTCCATCAAGAGTCCAGTAACTGCAATAATTTACAGCAAAATTTTCATTTAAGAAGCGTCATGTATAAAGCTCAGAGACGAGAATTCTGAAATCATAGAAACGCCAATTAAATGTATTTATTACAATATAACATCATGTTTATTATGTCGGCACTTATTTGTATCCAGCAATAATCTGCTTGGGTGTAATTAACACAATTATAATTAGTTTAACAGAATCATTTAAGTTTCTGTTTGAAGAAAAAACTCAAGTGAATTAATTAATGTCTATAAATAATTATCTAGTTTGCAGGCTACCTAGATTTGAACAGGTAGTCTTTTTTTCAAGTATTATGAAGTTTGAAAAGGAAAACGTTTCATCAGTTGGTCTGAAGTAATTACAACAGCGGTCAGGAAAAAAAGTTTTTCAGAATACAAATGATGAATACAAAAAAATGTCCATTAACTTAAAACAACAATAATAGCTGAATTATAGCTATTATTTAGCCGAATTATTTATAACCTTTAAATCAACACTGCAGTTTATCACAGTCAAGTTCATAGTCAAAGTTTTAATACAGACACTAGAAATAAAAATAAAAATAACAAAACAAAGAAACAAACACAAACGAAGTTTATGCCACACATTTACCAGAAAGAGACTTCATAAACAGTTAACAAGCTTAACTTCATGATAGTTAAACTTGCCAATAAAACAAAATTAAAAAATCAAACAATGGCTTTTTGCATTTATTTTTTTTTTTAATTTTAGTCAACCGGTAAACTAGTTTTAATAACATCCCCGGTAAACCGGTAAACCGGTAAACTAGTTTTATTATTTCTTAACTTTCCTTTAACATTTTTTTCAACTTATTATTTGGCTTAAAAGCCAAATTCAGACACCTATACATAGTCCAGTTGAGTTTTAAGGTAACAGCTAGAGGCCAGTCAAGAATGCAGACTTCACCAGGTACCTAAACAATCCACCAACCCAAAAGCTTGCTTAGTCAACAAACTAGGATCCTACAACTTCACTAAAAGCTGAGTTATTAAAGTCTGCAATGTTCTAACCATGTATGCAGTCTTACTCGCAAATTGTCCATCGAAAATCTGCCACTTTAGTTTTTACTAGCTGTGAGGTCAAGTATGATAATCAAAAGCACCTAAACTCATTTTAACAGACTTTTGTAGTCCACTAAAATAGTTCATAGTAAGTAAAAAAGTTATAAACACAAACTAAAACTAAAGAAAGGTAAAAAAAAGTAACCTCATTATTTATTAATTCATCCAGTTAGTTTGTTCTTTCATCAGCATTAAAGATATAGTTTTGGCAGCTGTATGAGTTTTTTATGCTTCTCATACTGAATTACAGGTGATTAAAAAAATTACACGCATGTATCTTTAAAATAAAATTCTGTATATTCCAATATTGTTTTCTGACTTCCCTAAAATATAACACTTTTTGAACTGATACTGCAAATGTAGTTTGACAACACATCACATACAGAAAAAATAACGTGACAAATTCCACAAGAGACACATTTTTGTTTTTAAAGAAAATACGTACCAAAAATAACGAAATATACTAACAAGAAAATGCACTAACAGTAGTTACAATACCCATCAGATAATTATGACATACATCAAGTTGAATCAACATGCCGATTACTTGTTTTTATGTTAAAATACATATACAAATAAATTCACAGATTGTTCCAAATCTTACATTTCAAATTAAATAGCAGAAAGTTACTACGTTATTGCATAATACAAAAATACTATATATATCTCTACAGTAAGAAAAGTCATCCAATACCTTTCTCAACTATGTGTACGGCCATTTGCATGAACTTTCACCTTTCAACAGAAGCTGTGTTACTTGCCTCTTCACTTGATTAACAATAGAAAATTATGTAAACAAACAAGCAGCATATTCATTGGCCAACAGGAACACAGTCAACTGACTGCATTTGCATATAAAGCATAAACCTTAAAAAAAAAAAAAGAATTTCTATAGCGTTTCTTGAAAATAATACTGCCTCCTAAGTGTGAATACTAAAATAGGTTGCTTTAAAATATACCATATTGAATTGATAGAAATTATTTTCAGAAACTATCTAAAATAAAGCACCTTTCTCAAACTAATAATAAATAAAGCATCCTCCAGTAGCAAGCATGTTTTGGTAAATGGTTAAGCATTTGCAATGAATAAAATACGAATAGGACTGGGACTATTCCCATTGAATAGAGCTAGGATGTATTTAACCACGATACCTTAGGTTGGTTACACTTCAAAATCGAGTAAAATATCTTTATTGACCTTAGAAAGAGATTAATACACCTTGTATTCTTGAAACAGTACTAAACAATTGCTTCACTGCCAGTTGCGGTAAAAAGTCAATTCATTCAAAGACATGCAGTTTGTTACGGGAATGAAAACGAAACGTAATGTTCTTATTTTGATGACCAGTCTGGCAAAGGAACATACTAACAGACTATCCACAATTACTACAGTGTATTCCAGCGAAGTCTCGGGCAGAGGACCTCACACACACACACACGTGTGGGAGGGGGCAACTGAGGACCGGCAAATTTTCAACAATTAAAAAAAAAAGGGCTTTCTCGTGAGTGTTAACGCCACCTTTGACCCAACAGGTTTTACCCTCAGTGGGGAGTCTCTAACCCAACCTAAGCTATATCTAAACATAAAGTCATAGACGCAAAGAAGTAAAGCGTTTTCTAAGCGTAGCGTAAGTGTGTGTAGCTCCCCCCCCCCCACCAAACTACACCCCCCCACATTTTCAAGGAAAGC
>JAQIUZ010000139.1:0-11030 GCA_034697205.1 Lithobius forficatus | reverse complement strand
CACAATATTCTTGCCCGTATTTGAATACGAAGTCTAATTTCATCCAAATGTAAATATATCTCAAGAGGTTATTTATTATTATTATAGCTGAAAACAAATCACAACAAATCCACTGTTTAGAATGACCTTGTAATACTCCGAGCGAGAGACAATATGCACTTGCCCATTTTTTTTGGCCCATGTAAATGCTTCGTGGTCCTTTAAAGGACGAGCCCAAGAGGAATGTATGGGGAGGAAAGGAGGCCGCACGTGAGGGCCAAGGAGGTCCCAGACCACTCCCTCTCTCTCCCCACGAGCAGGGGTCACGCAACGGCATCACTCTCTACCTTCTCGCACTCGCGCTGCTCCGAGGGTTAATGCAAAATTCATCAAGTAATTTTTTTTTGTATTTGCCACAGGGGTTGTTGCATTGCAAATATTACTTTCACCTTCTCGAATAATAATAAAACTAATATTCACACATGTAGCAGCACTTAACTTTTCTTATCTCCACTACTGATATCGATCTTGGAAAAGTCTAAGTTGAAGTCTAATTAGTTAATGTTTAAAATTGAAATTAAGAAATATACGACGGTGAAAGCTACACAGGCTGTGCATAACTCAAGCAAGAAAGAATCGGTAACAAATTGTTCCTCTTCTTTTAGCCTCCGTGCGCAAGGCAAGCAAGGTATTTTGCTAACTAGAGGTAAGCCACCGATGGTTTCGACTGTACCAGACAGGGCCAGCCCAAGGGGCGTGCGAGGTGTGCTACCGCACAGGGCGCCAACCGAAGGAGAAGGGGGGCACTGTGGCGAAGCGGGCAGTAATGCTCGCTTTTTTCTAATGCAGGCCTCTTCCAGCATTGAATCGGGTACAAGAGTATGGCTTGTAAAAGTTCCACTCTTTGTTGAACGTGATGCAGGGAAAAAGGATGTATAATTACTGCTCGGGGGAGAGGGGGGGGGGGCGCAAGAAATGCTCTCGCACAGGGCGTCGTTTACCCCCCACGGGTCGACCCTGAGCCGAGGGTCAAACCTTACTAACAAAAACTGCCCTTGTTGATGAGGAAAACCAGAAAATTATTTTCCCAGCTACCAATGCTTGGTTTTGCCCATATCTACTGGTTTCTGGGTCCCTTTGCTTCCATGTGGTTCTTTCCTACATTTTTTCAATTGTGTTTTGATAAAGAGATCAAACACTTACGTCAGGTCAAAACTAGGTTCTTGAATGGTAGATAAATGTATAAAATGTCTCATTTTAGTAGGATAATTAAAAAAAAAAGCACAACACAAGTTTGTTAAGGCTGCAATCTTGTTAAATTTATTGTTTACAAGACATTACAAATTTTGATATTTCTTTCCCCAGTTAATTTCTTGGTGGTTTGCAGTTTTGGGGCTCGTATTTGCTGCCGTCTCCTGCTTGGCCGGGATCATCACAATTGAGCTTAGCCCCAATCTGGGCGGGGCCATGACAAATACAGCCACTCACAATGCGAAGGAATTCAACTTGCATAAAAGACATCAGCATAGACTTCAAGTCCTCCATGACGGGGCCGCCCATTTCAGCTTTCTTGCACATATCTGTCAATGCCGCACCACCATGACAAGCGAGTTTCAGAGCCAGGAGGTCAATCTTGGTCATCGTCAAGGATTTATCGGTGCATTGGGTGTTGCAGCATTCGAGGACTCCCCCGAGGCAAAGGCCGGCCCACGTGCCATTGATGATATTGTCTTCATCGACCATGTCAAACATGTCAGGAGGCTGCGTCACCCCGAAAGTAGGGATCTTGCCGGCGGCACCGGCGGCGAATTTGGCTCCTGCGCCACCTTTCTCTGCAATCACTTGTTTTACCTTTTCTTTTTACAGTCCAAACCAGAAGAGCCTTACGGTAAGTCCATATACAAAGCCAACGGTTTTGCATGAGAAAGGAGTCTTTTTGCTTAATGTACAGCAGTTCACTGTATGAATTTGGTCCACAGCTGAGGTGAAGGTTACGAGAGACCAGCAGGGTGCCCAGGACGCGGTTGCCGTCCATCAGATGTTGCAAAAAGAAAATGAACGACTCCTCGAAGCAGCTAAAGTGTCCGATTTGAAGGTGAGACCAGACCAAGTGCAAGGACGGGGGTGGAAGGTGGAACTCTCGCCGGATGATGATGGCTTGTTGCATGAAGCAGCGCGAGAATGTGTCGCTTTTTATACCGACGGCGCTAATGTTTCTGCTTCTTCTGCAGCTAGTAGCATGTTGACTGCGGCAAAGGATGGCATGTTTGTACAAGGAAATAGTTCCACGTTGAACGTTAAGGACGTGGTGACCGCCGATTTGTTGTTGCAAGACGCAACTCTCAAATGTGAGGGTGTTGGCGTTGCGGAAACTGGTGCAGCGACTCTAACAGATGACCGTATCACTATGTTTGCTGACGATGACGTCAGCGCAGCGAGTTCGGTCAGCGGTAGAATGTCGGCGGACGAATATTTTAAAACGTTTAGTGCTGATGAATTGTCCTGCACGACCCTAGACGCGTCTCAGTTATAGTGGTTTCACACGGTTTAAATAAAGCTTGTTGCGCTCATAGGTTTCACACGAAATAGTTAAAGCATGCCATGCCGCGCTGCCTTGGTCCGAAAACCATAAGCGGTCAGCCCGGCACGGCACGGCGCGGCTCGGCTCGGCTCGGCTCGGCTAATGGCCTGTTTGACGCAGGGCTTACAAAACTACACAATCTCATTCACACCAAACATTCACACAAAACACACAAACAAAACACACAAAAAAACACTGGGTTTCCAAAACAGTTCGACGTCGGAGGAGAGACTGCTGTCGAAAAAGCAGCCTTCAAGTATAAATTACTTGTCCGAAACTCGTTAGACAAATTCGAGAAACTATACTAAGTCATTTCAGGGTGGAAAATGAATAAGCCGGGGTTCAACCAATTTCTGGTTGTGTTCACAAGCTCGACTGGCAAGCTCCTGGACAAGGTCTTTTAGAAGCCAGTCTTCATAGCTGGAAAAAAGGGAGCTTCTCCACGATGATGCTGTGCGGCTGGGTGGAGGGGGCTCGACTGACCCACGCTGGGTTTTGACGGTCGGCGCTCCCGAGTCGTTAGCGCTCTCGGTGGGCGGCTGGAGGTGCGGGATGTACTTTCCTTTCACTACCGCGCCGCGTTGATTTCGGGTGGGGGCCACGGCTGACATAGCCTGGACGGGAAGAGTATGGTTGCCTTCACTGTCAGCAGACGAAGGAAGGGAGGGGGAGGACCCTCTTGCTGCTGTGACGTCACTGGTCGAGGGGGAGGGGCTCGCGTCTCCTCTAGGTGGTTCCTCCCTGACCCCCGGCTGACTGCTCGAACTGGCTTCACGTCGCCATCTTTCTCGCATTTGCGATAAAGGGATATTATCATCGCTATCATCGTCTGAATCGAGTGGGGGGAGGGGGGCCCTCCTGTGGAAGGGGCGTGCCTGCCCACCATTTTCGTCATCGCTGGACTGTTCGGATGACGAGGGGGGTTCCTCGTAGGAAACTCTGGGCCTCTGTCTAACCCTTTCCGACCTACGCAGCGGTCGAGTGGGGGGAGGGGGCGGAGTTGGCTGGTCGCTTGACTCAACCCCAGGCTCCCACATCTCGTCGGCTCCGTCCGATTCATCCGCCGCATCGCTGGAGGGGGGGGATGGGTCCTCTCCTTCAAACTGGGGGAAGGGGCGCCGAGCATGGAAAGGCTTCAACCTGTCCACATGCACGATTTCGGGCACCTCCTTGCCCCGTTTCATTTTGACTATTTCATAGTTGACCGGGCTGGTGCGTCTTAGCACACGGAACGGCCCTGTCCACAGCCTAGCCAATTTTTTAGTGCGCTTTTTCTTCACTGCGGGTGTGAAAAGCAGCACTAGATCCCCTGGTTGGATTTCAGGACATTTGCCCTTCACCTTGCTCCTCCGAATCTGCTTATCAGCAGCCTCATGAAGGTATTCTTGAGCGTGGTGGAATGCCTTACTCAAGCGTTGAGCTAGCATGGATTTGTAATCCGCCGGGTTAAAAATTACGGATTTGGGCCTTGTGGCCATCGTATGGGGCAAAACGGGATCCCTACCGAAAAGGTAATAGTGAGGTGTGTCATGCAGAGTGGCATTTATTGCATTTCGCTGGGCCAGGAGGGCCATAGGTAAATACACATCCCAATCCTCCTGTCCTGTGCTCACATAGTAAGACAAAGTGGCGGTCAATGTTTGGAAGCAACGCTCACTAACCCCATCCGTTTGGGGGTGGTAGGGGGAGGTGAAGATCTTTTTAGTACCCAGCAGAGCGCATGTCTCCTTCAACAATGCACTCTTATATTGCGGGCCCTGGTCGGAAAGCAGCGTTTCGGCTACGCCATACCTCGCCACGATTTCATTTACATATAACTGCGCCACCGTTTCCGCTGTGCAATTCGGAGTGGCGAAAGCCTCTGGCCACCTGGTGAGGGCATCGATGAATAAAATTACCCACCTGTTCCCCCTCGTGCTCACCGGAAATGGACCCAAAATGTCTGTCGCCAATTTTTGGAAGGGGCGCGTGGCGACGGGCATAGGCTGCAGGGGGGCGTGGCGGCGTATTCGTCGCTTCTCTTGGCATTTTTCGCAGGATTCGAAGTAATGCTTAGTGTCTGAATAAAGCCGATGCCAGTAGTAATCCCTTGTCACGTTGGCCAACAGGCGCTCGAACCCCAGGTGCCCCGCCCAATGGGCATCATGACAGGAGGCCAAAACTTCTTTCACCATGGTCTCTGGCACCACCAATTGCCTGACTAGGCGCCTCCAAATTCCCTTTTCCGCTGGAGTAGTGCACCTATACACCAACTGTGTATTCTCGTCCAGAAAAAATTCTCCCAGCGGAACTGAGCCTAGCAAGGGGCGGACACACCCCCTTCCTGTCAAACGTTGGAGCAATGCAGAGGCAAACGGGTCATTTTGCTGGGCTGCTCTCATTCGCTCCACTGACCAGCCAGGGAGGCCGATTGTTTTGACGGGCGCAAGGACTCCCCCTCCTCCCTCAGTCTGGCCTGCGTCTGGGGGTGGTGGGGCGCTGGCCTTCTCCCTCGTTTGGCCCTCCAGCTGTTGCTTCCACGTGGGGATATCCCGGACTTGGGTGAAGTTAGCACCGCACGTGTAATAGCGTCTTTTTTCTTCAATAGGCATGGATAAAAATCTCTGCTTCTCCTCCTGCCACGTTCCTTGTGTAGCCGTCTCTTTGGTGGGTGACTCGCGGGCCAGAATCTGGTATACTGGTATCAACCCTTTCGAGCCAAGGCTGGAATCGCTACTGGCGTCCGGGAGGGGAGGGGCAGGGGCACGGCTCAATGCATCCGCCTGGTTCTTTACACCTTTCTTGTAGCGCACAGTGAATTGAAACTGCTGCACCGCCAATGCCCAGCGGGTCAGCATGGCGGAGGGGTTAGATGATTTGAATAAGTAAGTTAAGGCCTGGGCATCTGTAGTAAGAACAAACTTGCGCCCCAGTAGATAGTATTTAAGCTTGTCCACCGCCCAAACGATGGCGAGGGCCTCTTTCTGTGTGGCTCCATAAGCCAACTCACTCGGTCTCAGCTTGCGGCTAATAAAGGCGCAGGGCTGCAGTTTTCCTTCCTCATTTTTCTGGTGTAGAACCCCACCCAATGCGTAAGAGCTCGCGTCGGTCGTAAGGTAAAAAGTGTCTGAAAAGAGGGGGGTTTTCAAGCACGGTTTACACGTTAAGGCCTTTTTCAGCTGTTCGAAGGCAGCTTCACTTTCGGGTGTCCATTGAAAGTCACGCTTTTCACCCTTTGTGAGCTCCGTGAGGGGGGCGGCGATCGTGGCTGCGTTTTCGATAAAACGACGGTAGAAATTAATTAATCCCAAGAAGCTTTGCACTTCCTTAATACAGGTGGGCCTTGGGAAACGCGCCACCGCGTCGATCTTATTATCTGCGGGAGAGAGACGCCCTGGGGTCAAAATATGCCCCAAAAACTTAACTTTCGCCGTGGCAATTCGGCATTTTTCCGGTTTGGCTGTTAGGCCTACATCTTCAAGCCTTTGTAAAACAGTGTCCAGCAGCTTTAGGTGGCCAGCCCAGCCCTCAGTAAACAGCAGCAGGTCGTCAAAAAAGTCGAGCAAGTGACGACCGACCAAACCACTTAGTGCTCGGTTTACAACGCTGCAAAACAGCTGTGGTGAGACTGAAAGTCCCATCACCACTCGTGTAAACTCGTATTGGTCGGTTATCTTGCCTCCCACGCTAAAGGCAGTCCGGTAGCGGTCTGACGGGGCGATTCCGATCTGGAAGAAAGCGCTGCCCAAATCCAAGGATGAAAACAAGCTAGAGTTACCGACGGCGTTGATAAGCGTTTCCGTTTCCGGAATCGGAAAACGAGATTGCGGAATTTGGGAGTTCAAGGCCCTATAGTCAATTACAAGTCGGTAGCTGCCATCGGATTTTTTTACAAGAATGCACGGGGCATTATAGCACGACACTGTTTTCTGTATTATGCCCGCGTCCAGGAGCGCTTGGATTTGTTTCTGCATAATCTCCTCGAGAGCTGCCGGGACACAATAAGGCCGTTGGTAGCATGGCTTTTCACTCTCGACCGGTATGCGCATCTCGGCAAGAGTTGTAAACCCAATCTCGCTAAGGTCGTGTGCAAAGGCCATAGGATGCCTACTCAGCACCTCCTCAACCTGAGCGCGGAGGGGGGGCTCCAGGTGGTCTAAGTCGAACTTCGACAAGTCGAGGGGCCTACTGGCCCGCTTTTGCCTCGCGAGCTCGGCCGCCAGGGGCAACTCAAACGGCGCCAGGGTGCTTGTGCACATCGCCTGCCCCACCTGTTGTCCGGCGGGTGCTTCTATAGCGTGCTCAGTGTAGTTAGATATGACGATCGACGTGCCCCCTCCCTCATCCAGCTTCACGATGGCGTCTGTCAGCTGGAGGGGCTGCTGGGGTCCCTGGTTCGACTCTATAAGCAACTCAGCTTCAGCTGGAGCAGCCTCGACAATTAATTTGGCTATGCGACTCGTGTTGGGCGCGAGATGAATGGCCTCACTCAGTCGCACACTCACTTTATTGACAGCCATGGAGGGCTCCGACATCTCAATATTCAAGTACGTGACACCTGGGTCTCGCTCTGCAATGCCTATTTCTGGCAGCTGAATCCCCAGTCTCGAACTCACGTAGCACCTGTCCTCTGTGATGTAATTTAAATTAAGTATGCGCATGAGCCCAATACCAAATATCGCCTCATGCTGGTCACTTATTTCTCTTCTTGGTGCAAAAAAAGGAAGAAGAAACACCTTGGAGTCTAGCTCCACTTTAATCATGTACTTGCCATCTAAAGGGTAAACGGCATTAGATACAGTACGAGCCAGGACCTTCGTTGGAATTTTAGTTATGGTTACATAAGGGTCCCGTTCGAGCCTCCTTAAAAGTGAAGGGGTTAAAATGTTGAGGCTGGCTCCGGAATCCATTAGAACACGTACAGCATACCCGTACATGTGGCATAATACAATTGGACAACCCACCAACTCCCTATGATCCGGGTGGGCCTCACACACGGAGTCTGTCTGAGCCATGCGGTAGCTAAAGGGGTCAATAAAATTTCGGGCGTAGCCTGTAGTGACCCATCCATCTACTGGCTGCCCTGGTAGTTTAAATCCTCGTCATCTCGAGGGGGGGAGTCGTACTCATACTCCGCGCACATTTGGCGTTGGAAAGGGCGAAGGGGAGGAGGATTTCCCAACTGGCCTCCAGTCGGGGGTGCCCTCCAGTTAGGGTTATCTGCCCGCACGGCCGGATTCTGTGTATACACGCGGCGGTTGTCTGGGGGTGCCATAGCTCCCAACCTGGAGGGGCGCTGGGGACACACGGCAGCGTAATGGCCGGACTGGCCGCAAAAAAAGCAGTTACCTGTTTGCTGGGGCCGCCGACTGCCCTCCGTCTCCTCCTCTCTCTGGGTGGCCCCTGGACGGGGTGGGGCCCGATCACTTGGCCCTCCCCGGTCCCTGGCCTCCAACACCTCCAAGCGATGTAATATTTTAGCCAAGATATCCGCATTGTCCGCAGGCCCCTGGGCCGCAGGGGAAAGTTTCTCTATACTTTCCACTCGGTCAAGAATTTTGTTTAGTATATTTGGTCGATCCTTTCCCTTCAGTTTACAAACAGACTGTTGAGCCCCCTCGGTGGAATGAGCGCCACTGTCTTCAGGTTCAGGCCCACATTCGGGTTCCTCACTGGCCTCAAAGACACTTGTCTTTTTAACATGGTGACGAGGCGGGTCCTGTAGCATTAGTAGGTTGTTCTCCTCAATAATGGCGGCCTTTAGGGCCTCAGCAAGGTCAGCGGGCTGTTTCGAGAGAACACTCCTTCTTATGGAAGGTTTCAGGCTCTTCATAAAGTGGCTGTGCACCAATGCTTGCACTGCTGCCACATCCAACCCTTTAATGTCCCGCCCATACCTCTCGCACCTGGTGGCATATTGCCTTACTGACTCACTTTCTTTCTGAGCCAGGTCTAACAACGCGCACAGCTTTAAACTCAGGGGGAGGGGAGGGTTAAAACGCGCTTCCAAAGCCGCCTGTAAAGCATCAACCGTGTCCAGGGCCAACACGGAGGGCGTATCCCGCACATACTCGGCCGCGGGTCCGCGCAACTTGCTGCGCAACACCAAAACTTGCGCTTCGGCTGACCAGTTGCCCAGCGCAGTAGCGCCTCTCAGCTGAGCAAAAAATACTCCAGAACTAACCTTACTTTCATCTCCGTCATATGACGGGATGGTGTTCATGAGCCCCGAATTTGGCAGAGGGGCCATGATGGATTTAGCCTGAGTGCTAACTCAATTTAAATATAAACGAGTGGACACACAATAGTTATAGATCAACCAGCAACCTTAAAAATTAACTCTAGTGCGAATAAACGTGCAGGAGGCAAAAAACAAGGAAACATTCAAAAGGAATAGGTGACAACCAGATCTACCTAAACTAATATCTGCGAACTCCAACTCCAACAACACCCGTCTATTACACCTGGCCTAATTATGGCACAACTACAGCAATTTCTAGCACCCAAGAAAAAATCGTAAAACACCAAAACACTCCAAAAATCAACTATCACCCGTCATCCTGTCGCGGACGCCAGATGTCAGGGGCTTAATTGTCGCGGGGGCGCCAACAATGACCCTGCCAAACAAATTTATATTTACAGGACTCGGGCTCTGTTTTAACACCAAATTCTTACCAGTCCGCACTCCGTCTCCAAAAGAAGGCACGTCATATGGGTCCAGTTAATTTTGGAAGCCCCCAAAATCACCAGAAATTCCCTTAAATACTCTCCAATTAGTTTATCCCCACCCACACCCGAACGCCAGAAAGCACACCAACGACAAGATACAGTCTGGCCGACAGGCCCTTTATTTTACCCTTTCCTGCGTTACAACTTCTCTCTCCCTGGGCTCCCAACTAATTAACCCTCACTCCCAAATAAGTTTGCTCCCAACAACAAAGAATAACACCCAAAATCGGCTACAAGAAAATCAGCACCAAAAACACCTAATCTCTAGCAAATTGCAAAAACAAACATAATGCACCACAGCCCAATAGTTCTACAACAACCACACTCATTACAACACTCACCCACGTCTCTCGCCCTCCTTGCCTTTGGTAGCCTTTTCCTTCTCCGCCAATCCTCTGGCCGCCCACGCCCTGCAACCAAGTCCGGTGACACAGCCACAGTCACCCAAAACTGCCGTCCGAAGCTCCAACAAACGCCTTTTCTATCCAAGCCGCACGCCCAACAAGACACAGTCCCAAAAGATACACCTTTTTAGCTCGGAGCCCAGCACAAGACTCCTTAAAGTTTATTTTTTCCAAAAAACCACGAAAAAGCCAAATCCCTCCCACTCGGGCGTTGTCTAAAACTTAAAATTATTTGTCGACCCCTCATTGGAGTACGGGGCACACGTGACCAGTGACGTAAGGGCCCCCATTTTTGGGTCAAAAGGGCGCTGGCCTAGCAGCTTGGACACCGGCCATTCCCCCCAATTTGCCCCGCCACCCCCGACACATGGCGTAAGAATGGTCATCTATTGTTTCCCAAAACTGTGGGGGAGGGGGGGCAAGGCAAAGGGAGAGACGCAACGTGTGATTCCCCGCGGTCATCAACCCGGCTCCTCCCAAGTGGCCGGCAGTAAAAAAGAAGACCCACGCATTCAAAATCCAACCCCCTCCCCCAAAATGCAACAACAAACACTGCCTTAAAAGTCTAAAGTCAAGAACGCACATTGGTGGAATTGGCGATCATCCACAAACTCATCGTGGCAGTAATGTCCCTACACCATTACTGGCTAGCACGGCCTCTTCTCGTTTCTGTATTAATTTATTTTTATATCTTTATTTTATTTGGTCTCTTTATCACTTGCGTTCCACTAACGTCCATGGCCACCCCAAACACCGTCCTTGAACTGATTGTAGTTCTGTCCTTGCACACTTCGCGCCATCTTCTTGAACCACGCCGAATACAAAGGTACATATTCATATTTGCGAGTGTCAGTCTTTGAAGAAATGGTACGGTCGGGGTATGCCTGGCGTCACCCCAGGTAGTAATGCTGCACAGGTGTAGCCGGAGGAGTCGGCCCGGCCTGGCCGTTCGCTGGCTCCTACATACGAGAGAGGGGGGGGGGGCAAAGGGTTGCTCCCATCACTCGCTGCTCCAACGTAGTGTAGGCACCTCACCGTCATTCACCCACAGGAAAATGGAAAGTTTATTGTACCTGGGGTGAAGAAGGGGTGAAGTGTCTCACCTCCAAGTGTCGCAGGACCCTCTGGTAGCCGTGGCTTTTTCGGTGATCGATGTGTGATAGAGGACAAGCTCCGCCTTGTCCAGACTCAGGTTCGCTGGGACCGTTGCCCCTCTCCAGAAGTTGTCAAGCTGCGGTAAGGGAAGGGGGCTGCAGGTCGTTGATCCCTGGCCACGTCTTGGTCCATCTCGTCCCTCCCACCCCTCCAATCACCGCTTGCGTCATCCACTGGCCTGTTGTTTGGGAGGGACAGGAGGG
>JAQIUZ010000138.1:0-11046 GCA_034697205.1 Lithobius forficatus | reverse complement strand
CAAATCACATATCTGGTGTTATTTTTGTAAGCAGAAACTGCTACCAACCTTTCGGTTCTATAGCTGGAGCCAAAGAGAGCGAGCGTTTCCCTGCTCCTCTCTTTTGTCTAAATCTGATCATTTGTCTCCAGCCAATCAGCAGTTAGCAAGGTAGAATGATGGCTATCGACACCACGGCTCCAACTCTGGTAGCAAAAGCAACTTTGGTCTCATTATTGTTTTTCTTTAATTATTATTCAGGACAGTTCTCAAAAATAGTAAAAGCGCTGTAAAACTTCTCAAAATGAGCGTTAGTAATTCACTTGGCCTAAAACTAATTCACCACATAAGATAATAAAATAATAAAATATTAAAGGTGATTTCACTTTCAGTTTCAATTGGCAAACCCGTTAAAGCATATAAGTTCAAACATAAATCGAAGAAAGTTGTTACACTGCTGTTGCCTTGGTTGCAACAATCACCCAACAATAGTCTGAGTCTTGTCCCAAGACTCCAACAATTGTTAGTTGTTAATGTAACTTTACATTTCGGGTCAGCAAAGAGAACGCAGCCCTTTAAAAGATCTACGGCTATGCCATGTTAAGTAGATCCAAGCCTACTTCATTAGTGAGGAAACTCACCAACTACTTTGCGGCTGAAACGGTCCTTTTGTTCATGGACCAACCAACTAGTGTTACAAATAGTAAGGGAAAAGTTAAGGTTTCTTTTACATGATTATTGTTCAAATTTTTCCCTATTCTCATCGCTTCGTCTGTAAAGAATGTTGCAATGATAACGTTACCTTCAAACAAACACCTCAGTTTATTTTCAGTATTAGGAGTTGGCTGTGTGTCAACCGTCTGGCATATGAGCTCAAACCGAGCGATTCATTTACACCTTTGATTGATGCAACATGAGCTGAGCTCCAGCCTCCACGAAGTTTTGTTTCTCTCTGCTATGAAATTTAAATAACAATTATAATGCAGCAGGCAACACCCCTGCACAACATTATCGAGCGTGAATATTTCGAACACGTGTCAAACATGGGACGTGACATAACAAACATTTCCACAACATTGAACCCATCTGTCTTAGTTAAAAGAATTCGCTGTTTATCTCAGTAGAAAGAATCATCGCTGGTCATGTTCTGTTTTTCTTCTACACACCACTGGTGTCCTCCACCGCAGATCTCTTCTTTACTGTCTTTGTGTTGGATGGACGTAGAAGTGGAATCCCAGTGGGTGTTTTCGAAGCACAATAATTTTCGAAGCACATTTACTCTGCTTTATTCACTTTCAGTGAACGAAATTCTGGCACTTTCTCCTTTCATCCAGGAGCACATATTTCCATTATAGCACATTTATTCCAACGAAGTCTCCTTCAGCATGCAGGGTATTTGTAGATCCCTTCACTTAGGACGTTTACGATGTGGACAATTCGTTGTCGTCATTTGACAGCGTGCCATTATCCTTGAATCATAGTTTATTCGTTGGCTGCCTTCGATTGCAATTTCACCTTGTTGCAGAATGACAGTTTATTCGTACAAGTCGTTCATCCTTACCGAGGCTGTCCAACTTATGTATAATGCAGTTCATTCAATATTTAAAAAAAGTTCGTGTTTGTGACCTTAATTTCTTTGTTAACACCAGCATATTTTCGTTACGTAATCTGTGTAAGCCTGAAGTCGGGGCTTAAAACTTCAAATTGCCTAATGCCTAAGTACAAAACATCTAACACATCCTATCTGAATCATTCATATGTTTAGGCAGTAAAATACTACACATCACAATGTGTACCCTCCCAATGTTTATTGAAGGCTGAGACAAATAGAAATAAAAATTATATGTTCGCAACCTTGAAAAAGTCAGGAAAAGAAAAGTACAAAATTAATTAATCCCTCGCTTGTATTTGGCGTTTTAGTTCTAGCTTTAAATTTCAAGTGTAAATCTTATCCACGTAAAAAAAATAGTATACTTGCTAACATGAAAATCAATCATGAGAAAAAACATCAGAATTTCACATTTCTATAAATCCTTGTTGGATAGCTCTTTGTCCTCTGTTCCTATAGACTACCAGTTCGAGATTCCGTGGTTCGGTTGTAGTAGTTTCTTGAAGTTGTGGTTTATCCAGCGTTGTACCATGATTCTGAGCAATTATTTGTTTGGCTTTATTTTTATGCAATTTCGTCCAAAAAGGGGGTTTGTCCTTTAAATAACGACGTAAAGCGCACAAAATTATTATAACAGCAAACAAACAAACACCACTGATTACCCACGGGTTAATCAAATAATCTTTAATTGTAGGGGCGTTTAACAATTCTTCCGCCTTTTGGAGCTGCTGTTTTACAGTTAGTAATGTTTCTCCATCATGTTCTAAAGGTGACAATTTTGATTCCAAATTACTCTTCAATGTTCCTTTTTCTAGATGAAAACTTATATTTGCAAAGAGAGCTTGTTCAGAATCACCCAACAAATCTTTAAGAGGTGGGGTCACAATCTCTTGCAATTGAGATGTCATTTTGGAATCACCACTCAAGAAAGGAAACAAACGGAATCCCGTGGAGTCAATTAAACAATCTTTTGGTACTTGAAAATGGCCACTGCCCTTCATAATTACAGTCCTCTTAACATTCGGTTGTGATTTACGCGATTCTTTACATATGGATCTAACTATTATGTTATCACTTGTACTATAAACCCAGGAATTTTGGTCAACTCTAATAAACACTGGTTTTAAATTCTTAGCAATTCGGCGTTCACATATATCTTTAGCCTTTTCAGTATCACCTGTAAATAATGCAAACTCACACAAGATTATGGGCGGTCCTAATATTGGTTACAAAGCTGGTTTCCATTCCCTTGACATTCGGACATCCCTTGTGTATTTAACAATACATGTTGTTGGCTTTCAGCCTGGATTCCTATATACTCATGTTGTGGCACATAATACATAGCCAGATTGGTACTGTCATCGATTAATGGAATAGAAAAAATCCGATAGAAACGAAAGGTTCCTTCTAGGGATTTCAGTGGAATTTTTAGAAAAATCCCCAAGTAGCGATTTGGTAACGAAACTGTGGCTACATCAGCATGTGTGTAATACAAATGCATATCATGTTGTTTTGAACCATAGAGTAAAGCTAAATCATCAGGTAACAAATTCGATATTTCTACCAACTTCCTCTGTAATGCCGACGGTTCAATAAAATAGCCACAAAGTCGACGCAACGTTAGCAAATTAACGGCACTTTCAAAGGAAAGCACATCATCATGAAGAGTCAAAATGGTGGCTTCGAGAAGTCGAAAAGTAGGATTAATCCACTGCATACTCGAAAACAGATCGAGTTGCTTTCCCATCTGTTCCACTGTCACAGACCACTCTGCTAGTTCTTTAGTGTTCTGTATCACTTGTAATCGTGTATGGTTTACAACTGTCACTAACTTATCCACTGCATGAATTTGTGCATTCAGCGATTTTCTCATTGTATCAACTTGTGTATTGATTTTTCTTATGTCATCTGAATCCGCTGTTCCAAACAAAAATTTAAGAGCTTTGCCTCCTACATTTATCAATCCTCTGGCCTTACGAGATTTGCATGCATGCGTCCTAGATATGATGTCTATGTATGGTTGATCAAGCCATAAGGCATTCAAACTAGTATCTCGTTCTTCACCTCGTTGCGTTTTAATGTTTAAAGTCTTCGTATTTGCACGGTTTTCTCCTGCCTTCTTTGTATTACTAATTTCCTTCTTGTCGCCATGTACCTTTTGTGTACCTAAACGCTTACCTATTTTCTTAGTGTTTCGCGTGATGCGACCTTTTGTTCCTTTATTCCTATTTCTTACTGATGAGGCCCCTGATACAGTTTCTTCTGAGATATCAGTAATGCCTATCATTGTCGTTAACTTGAGAATGGTCAGCTTGTGTCTCTCTGCAACCAATAAATGATTGAAATAATCTAGCTCTCCCTTAACTAATGCCTCTACTAATTTTGTTTGATTTGCTCCGAATGTTGTGATTTTAATTTTATCTTTCAGGTTTCTTAACATTTTTGTTACTTGTTCCAAATTTCTTTCAAGAATAGTCGTTTTAATATCAACAGAAATTGTCCAAATTCCACCTCTCAAATATGATTCAGTCACTGGTTGGAAAAATACACCCTGCTTTAAGACCGTGGCTTTTTCAATTATTTTAGTTCCAAGTTCATTTCTTTTGCCCTCGTGGCTGCCATTTGCACACCAAAGCAAAGTCCATGCTGCACTTAAAACTAGTAAGGTAAAAAACTGCATTTTGCCTGGCTTGGTCTAGTGTCCAAACAATTTTTCTTCCTTGTTTATTTGTAACGAATTTGATCCTGTAAAGAAGGCGGAATACAAGTCATCAATTTACATGACTTTCACTGCCCTCCAAATTAATACAATTCTATCTATTACTTAAGTCCAAATTCATAACTTTTTTCCCTCCCTTATTTTTCCTGTGCACGGTAGGGGCTGAGAACTGAAAAGAAGGAAATTGGGAGAACACTACAAACAAAGGGATAAGAAAGAACTTTCGCTGGCCAGCTCATTCACACATTACTCAGCACCTTTGCACAGAAAAAAAAACAATGGAAAAATAATACAAAGTAATTTCTCCTTTCCTTTGACTGACTCACCTTTAATAATTTTAAAACAGATTTTTGAAAAAAAGGAATTTTGTTTAATCTTTATTACACTCAGTCATCATTGAATAGTTTGTTTTCTCTAAATTTTAGTGCATTAAGATTCCACGTTCAAGGCATCACCCATGGAAGATTTTCTACATTTCCTTGACTTCTTGTGGCATACGGAATGACTGGGGGCCGGGGTGGTGGTTGCACAACCACAGCTGGTTGCTCTGCAATCCTAGATGGTCCGGCCGTATCCTGTTCTGCTACATTTGCCGCACTAGCAGGTTCACCTTTAGTTTGTATCGAAGTTGAAGCTTGAAACGGCCACCAAACTGCTCGTCCTGGAGTTCTCATTGTTTGCCTGCCTGCAGCTTGAGGTCGTCTTTCATGAATAGGCGCTATCGCTTGTTGGGGCTCTAATTGCTGCTGCACCACCGGTATCTGTGGTGTAATTCGGGGAGCATCTCCAATCACAAACACTTCGTCTTCCAGAGACGGACTGTCCTCTCTTTGTGTTTTAGCAGTAGTGGTTCCATCTTCCGGACTGTTTGAAGTTTCACTTTCTCCGTCTGATTCTTCTATTAAATCAGAATATGCCTTCTTCAGTCTATTCACATGAACTGTTTGTTTGTTGCCAGTTGTTAAATCTTCAATTACCACATCTACTGGTCCCTTGATTTCAATGATTCTATGCGGTCCATGCCATTTTCTTCTGAATTTCCGATATTCACCTTTTTTTGTTGTAGGGATATTCAAATAAACTTTGTCTCCTAAAGTTAAATTGTGGTCAGCTGTCTTCTTGTCATACTGCTTCTTGCTGCGAGCAGAGGCTTCCTTACTTCTTTCGTTAGCTATCTGCCTAGCGTATTGCATTCTCTTCAGCATTTGTTCCTTGTAGTTAGGATTTTCATTGTAATCTACTCTTCTTGGTCTGATATCTGCTTCACAAACCACTTTCGGATCCTTCCCGAAGATCAAAAAGTGTGGAGATTCACCTGTCGATTCGTGGCTGGATTTGTTATAAGCCGAAGTAACAAATGGTAGGTATTCCTCCCATTCAGAGGGTTTGTCAGCTACGTAATGGCTTAACATTTTCAACAAACTGCGATTCACAATTTCGACTCGGCCGTTACACTGCGGATGATAAGCAACAGTGTGTAGCATACGGACGGACAACAACTTACATATTTGCTTCAGCAATTTGCTCGTAAATTCTCCACCAAGATCAGTCAAAATGGCGTCTGGTATCTGGTAAGGCAATATCACTTTTTCGACAAATGCTTTAGCAACTTCTTGAGCTGTTTTTGTACGCAATGGTACAGTAATGGCATATCTTGTAGCATGACAGACGACTACTAATATGTTTTTGTAACCATTTTCCGTTAATGGTAATTCTGTGAGTAAGTCTAAAGACAACAACTCAAATGGATGGGTTTTCGGTTGGAATTCCTGCATAGGAGCCTTTTTGGCGTTTGGTGGAGTCTTGTGTTGCTGACAAGATGAACAAGCCGTTACGTAATCCTTGACTGTTTGTCTCAAACCTGGAAAATAAAAGTCATTTGCCACTTTGATTGCTGTCTTCTTTTCTCCAAGATGCCCTGACAATGGGCTGTCATGACAAGTCCTTAAGATCTCCCTAATCATCACATCTGAGACAACGATGCATTCCCATATTTCTGTTACTCCTTTGTATTCCTGTGGAGGTCTGACGTGGAATAACAGGTCTTCATCATCAAGTTTAAACCTATCTAGTTTGTCTGGTAATGTTCCTTCAAATGTTGTTTTATTCCTTTGATTTGAGATGGTTAATCAATTCCATGTATCTTGGATCTTTTCTTTGTTCTATCCTGAACCTTTCCCGATCCCAAATTGGTTCTGCATTTAAGGTAGTTTTGATGGTAGCTCTTGAAAGAGTGTCTGCATTAACATGTAACTTTCCTGGTTTATGTATGATAATTAATTTTTGCCCTTGTATCTTCAATGCCCATCTCGCTAGCCGTCCTGTTGGGTCCTTCAACCCCAGTAACCACTGTAAAGCAGAATGGTCAGTGATAACATAGCAAGTTTGTCCGAAAATGTATGGCTTGAACTGGTCCAAACTGAAAATAAGAGCTAAAAGCTCAAGTTCTGTCGTAGTATATGCCTGCTCTGCTGAGGATGTCTGAAGCGATGCATAGGTCACAGGATGTTCTCTGTTGTCATGATATTGCTTGAGGACTGCTCCCAAACCATACTTTGACGCATCACATTGGATATAGAATGGTTTTTCGAAATCGGCACACTTTAGAATAGGTGCAGTGATCAACTTTTCTTTTAGGGTCTGGAATGCGGTTTCAGCTTCTTCATCCCACTCAAATTTCTTATTCTGACCCGTCAACGCACGAAGAGGCCTAGCTATCAATGCAAATGATTTTATGTGCCTACGATAGAATCCTGCTAAACCCAAGAAAGCCTTTAATTTTTTTGGTGTCGTTGGTCGGAGGTAATCTCGAATGGATGCCAACTTCTTTGGATTTGGGTGTGAACCCTGTGCATTCACAACATAACCAAGATAGTGGATTTCGTCCTTTAGGAATTCACATTTTTCTGGATGTAACTTGAAGTTTGCCTGCCGTAGCCTGTCAAAAACCAACTTTAAAGTTTTGACGTGCTCACTCCAGAGTTTACTATGTATTACAATGTCATCCAAACAAAAAATAATGTTTTTAATTCCAGCCAGAACACTAGTCATGACTCGGCAAAATGTAGCAGGCAAATTTGTTAATCCTTGGGGACATCTCAAATATTCAAACTTATTGCTGTGAGTTATGAAAGCACTCTTGGGTATTGAGCTTTCTTCTAATGCTATATGATAGTATCCGTGCTTTATATCCAATTTTGTGAAGTATTTTGCACCAGCCATGGAGTCAAGGGTTTCAGTGATTCTCGGAATAGGCCAGTGTTCTGGTTGCACTAACTGGTTAAATTTCCTATAATCTGTAACTAATCTATATGTTCCTGTATCTTTCTTTGGTACCAAGATGCAAGGACTTGACCATGCTGATCGTGAGTGTCGAATTACGCCTTGTTTTAATAATTTGTCTGTCGTTTCATCCATTTTTTGTCGAAGTGCGAAAGGCACACGATATGCTGGGAGGTGTAAAGGACGGGCATCGCCTGTGTTTATTTCGTGTTTTATATCGCCCGTGTAAAGACCAATTTCGCCATCATTTAATGCAAATACATCTCTGTACTCTTCAATTACTTCTTGCAGTTCTTGTCTATCTGTTTCACTTAAATGCTTAAGTGGGAAATACTGGCGCAGTCTCTGCCTATCTCCTTTACTACGCTAACTTGCGTTTGCCAACTCTTTTCTTCTCTCCATCATTTGCAGAATCAACACTTACCTTAGCTTCCAGATCCTTTGGTTGTTGAATGGTGGTTTCGTCTACAGTATCATACACAGCTACTTTTGTGTTCTTGTCCAACACCACATCATATGGATTTAAATTTAAAATCCGAATTGGAATTGCTTGTTTCCACCTTACTTTCACCAAACCTGCACCAAACCTAATATTGGCATCAATATCTTCTGAGTGAATAGGTTCTACCACTCCTATGTTGCCCTTGTGTACTCCTTTCAACAGCCTGCACATACACGTAGTCTCTGTTCTTGCCGGAATAAGTGTTTCGTGTGCTAACTTTACTGGGATATTTTCATGAAAATATTTAATCTTACTAGTTGTTGGGTCTTTTACCAGCACTGTTTTTGACGTTGTGTTAAGTTTTGTATTTTCAGGCCATGTCACCAAGTGGGGGTACAAAAATAAAGGCAGAACCTCAGATCCGACTTTTACAGTGTGTGTTAACCCTGACAATACCATCTTTAGTTTAAAAAACACATCTCTGCCAACTATAAAATCCACTGGTTTTGTAGCTACATCATCACAAACAAAACAAATTAGCTTTTTAGTTAAAGAACCAAAAGTAAAAGTCATTTCATAAGCACCATAGATCTTTAACGAATCTCCTGTTATTGAAGTAGTCCGTGGCACAGGCCCAGTGTAAGGTTTTAGAGATGGATTATTTTTCAAATTTTTCTCAAAAAACGAAATTCCAGACAACTTCAAATCCGATCCAGTATTAAAGCTACAGCTTTAACATCACAAACTTTAATTGCTATGTATGGATTTCCTGAAGTTCCATTTATAGTGTAATTAACTCTAGGATTTTCGTCTCCTTGTTGGTCATACATTTCCTTTAATTTTTGCGTGTCTAATTTATCAAAAGCATTGCCTTGAAGTCTACATTGTTTATCTAACAATTCAATCAGTTTAGTCAGAGCTCCGAAACCCCTACTGTTGTCTATGTTTGCATTTGCATTGTTTTCCGAGTTTTCCCCTTCCTGTTCCCTACCATTTTGTGTGGGAGTGGGGGTTAAGCATTTTTTGTTTCGTTATGTTGTGTTGTCAGTTCTGAAAAACCATACGATCTACATGTTCTAGCTTTATGAACAAACTTCGCACAAAGTTTACACTTTACTATTTGTTCCTGGTTCTTGTTTGTATTTTGTTCTCTGTACCAACATGTGTCTGCATGATGGTTATTCTTTTTACAGATGAAACATGGTCCCTTAACTTGTGGTCTAGCGCTGTTATTGTTTCGTCGGCAGTTCGCTTTTAAGTGACCTCTGATTCCACAATTGTGACATTCTCTTGTTTCTCTGTTGCTTTGTCCATTGCTTTGCTGGTTATTTCGGTTGGGTTTCCTACAATTGGAACTATAATGTCCAAATTTGGAACAGTTATAGCACTGAACATTTATTCGTTGATTTCCTTGCTTGTTACCTCCATGTTGTGTTTGTTTCTTATTCACATTTTCTCTATTCTCTTGGTTGCTTGACGACTTATTCTCCGTTTGGCACTGGTTTTCTTTAGGCCTCGTTCCAGTTTCTTTCTTTAAATCGTCCATTTTCCCTTTCATGGCTTTAATTTCAGCTTTTAATGCTTCTACCTCATTTTCTTCTTCAGATTTGTCTTCTGCAGAACTTGTTTTGACCTTCGAAACAATGTTAGGGACATCCACCGCTGCTAAGAGCTTCGCGTTTTGCTCAGCCAACAGTGCATATTCAGTGGCCTGTTGTAAGTTAACAGGATGTTTATCCAGCACTGTCTTCCGATATGGTTCCAACAAACCAAGAACAAACTGTGTGGCACATTGCTTTAGTGTCATGTCACGCTGTGCTTTATTCATTATGACCAACTCATTGGGTGTTCCCCCTTGTGTGATAGGCTCTATTGTTTCCAAAGCTAAATGTGTTATTCTGGTTGCATAACTCTGTACACTTTCATCTTTCTTTTGTTTGCATTGGTTATATCTTTGAAGCTTTAATGTGTGTGGTTCTATTGCAAATCGTTTAATAAGTAAAGCCTTTAAAGTGTCATAATCATCTGTAGCTTTGGCAATAGAATCCTTCCAAATATAATCTGCTGCTATTCCCGTCATTTTTACTTTAACTACCCCAACAGCTTGAGTAGATGACCAACTGCCCATGATCTTGATTTGATCAACAACATCAAGAAATTGTTTAATATCAGTTAAACCGTCATAATTTGGAACTAAGTTTGCCAAAGCACCCGATCCGTGGACTGGTTTAAGCCTATCCAATAAAGCATCAAATTGATCTGCCGAAAGGCTTGCCATTTTCACTTGTTAAAATATGTCAACAATAAAAGAATAACAAACGACTTTATATGTATATAACAAAAAAAATCAAATCCTGACTAACACCCTAACACATGGCCCTAAATACTCAATTTTCCATAACAGTACTTTAACTTACATGTATTTTTACATGTATTCCTGCCAAACTAAATCGAAAAAACACACATCAACAGCAATCAGCGTGTCAATTTAAAAACACGCGCTACAATTCTGACACCATTTGTTGCAAGCTACTATTTACGCCCTTTAATGACAAATTAACTACCTGTGTGCAGAGCAGTCTGAAAAGCACCCAGGCGTTTCCACTTGCTTTAAATAACTAAGCTTGCAGGGCTAGGTCCGAATATCCTTATTAATTGCAGATGTGTGTTTATCCTTAAAGAAATTTTGAAAACATCTTAACCTAATCAAATTGTGTCTAAAGTACTGTTATAAAGTGAGACGTGATTTTAAACATAATTCACTTTTATTAAGTGACTTAACAATTATTTACAATATTTACAGATACTAACTTCTTTATCTTTCCTTTAACAGAAGGGAATTCCCTCGAGCATATCAATCATGTATTGTAATACAAGCCTCCAATATTATGCACTTTGTGTCATGGAAAACATCTTAATTTCTTGTTGTCGGCAATTGTTTCATTTCCACCATCAATTCAACATAAACTATTCTAATTACATTTCACACAAGAATATATTTGTTATCTACTAGGC
>JAQIUZ010000137.1:0-11043 GCA_034697205.1 Lithobius forficatus | reverse complement strand
ATAGGGTAAAGGTGCGCCAACGGGATCAGGGGAGCTAGGCATGACAGAGCGAGCAAAATTTGAGTTGTGTGTCAGGATTAGAAAGGATCAACCGTAATGTTGCTATAAGTGTGGTGGTAAGTAACGTAAAATTTTTGTTTCTACTCGCGTCCCATTATACGTACCACCTTTTAATTGGCAATACAGTGCCATGCAGTGAGTATGTTGTTGTCTTATTTCTCGAAAAACTTACTGGGATAATTTTTGCATTGAATTCTTTTCATATGACATTTTAATGGAGAATTAATTTAAACTTTGGTTCTCAAGCTGACCGTCTCTGGATAGTGGCGCTGCAGTCGCAGTGCTAGATTAGACCGCCAGGGGCGCCACACCGCGGCATCTAAATTATCTCGCCATCTTACTCCTCTTTGTTTTTTATTTTTCTGGTTATTATTTTCATTGTTCAGGACTTTTACACTTACTGCTCTTCAGGACGTCATTCGCCTTCTCCGCAGCATGGACGAGTTCTCCGTCCGGCATCTGTCAAGCTCTGTTGGTCTCGTCAACTCCACTGCTTCTCGGGTTTCATACAGCAGGTGGCAAGCCCGCCCTCTGCATTGGTACCGCAAGACCATGAGGAATGTGAGGACCGGATCGTTCGACGACATCATCGTGAAACATGTCCGCTTTCTCGCACAGAGATTGTTCATGTGGTCCTGTCCTGCCAACGTCTTGGTTGCCGCCTCTACACAAACCTCAGTCAATCATCCTGTTCATGGACGCTTCAAAGGATGGTTGGCGGGGAGGGCATGTGCTCGATGCTCAAACTTCAGGAGTGGACGGAAGCTCAGAGTCTCATGCACATAGTGCTAGAGTTGAAGTTTGTTCCCCTTGCCATGCTAAAGTTTCTGGGCCGCCTCTAAGGTAGATGCATCCAGATACAGTACGACAACATGAGAGTCGTGGCTTACCTCCGCAATGGAGGAGGGACGCACTTCCTGCAATTGCACCATCTAGCTGCGGCCGTCTTCCAACTGGTAGTTGACCATCGGATCTCCATCCAGTCTCTAAATTTTCCTGGGCTGTTGAATGTAACGGCAGACGCCTTTTTCCGCAGGTCCAAGCCTCCGCCCACTGAATGGCCCCTGCACAGTTCCTGTTGGGAGGCAGTCTGATCTGTTTCCGTGAAGTTAATCGCAGATGACTGCCCGATCGACTGGACTTACTGTCTCAACGCCGGAGCACAATCCTCCATGCTAAACTGCCCTGCCTGCCGCTTCAGGTCCGGCTACGTTCACCCGAGTCTTCGAGGCAGTGGGATTTCCGCCCGAAGTTGCATCCCGCTTGACTGCCTGCATTGGGGCTAGTACAGCGAGGAACTATGACAGCAAGTGGGGAGTGGGGATTGCTTGGTGTCACCGACTATTGGTTGATTCACTCCGTTTCTCCGTGATTGACCTCTCTGTATTCTTTGTTGGGTCATGTGCTCTGCTTGTGTGCAGAGAGCAAATGTTAACCAGAAAGAACTAACCGCGTTGGTCATGTGATCATCAACAGGCAAATCAGAAAGCCCCCTGACTAGTAGAAAGGCCTAACTGCAGAGTGCCCCAATACCAGGAGCAGCGGGTTGGCGTTCCTAGAGCAGTGTGCCATCTGTCAGTGAAATGTAACGCTTTTCTACTCATTACATTAGCCCAGTCCTTAATTTGTAAATAAAAAGGAAGCGGCACTATGAGCTAGGGGTCTGGGGCGCGCTGCAAGCTCCTCCAGCAGGGTCCGGGACGGAGGCCCGGAAGCTTTAGGATCTTGCTCCCCACAAGTACATTTTCTGGCTTTTGGAGAGCTTGTTTTCATGCCTTTGTATTATTTTTAATCATCTTTCTTTTATGCACTTTTAGGATACTTTTGGAGTTTTGGTCTATAAAAAAACGCGGAAATCCGCATTACCCCTTGTCGTCGAGGCGATTTGCTCCGGCCGCCGCTGACAGAGATCAGTGGTAGGCTTTGTTTTTGTTTTGTTTTGATTTGCGGCCGCCAGATGGCAGTAGCGGACAGCGCCGTCTGCTAGCTGGACGTTTTTGGCGGCAATGTTGTATTGTGGCCAGTTACATGCCTGAACGCGAGTGACAAGGACGTGACTCCGTGCTCGCCGAGTTTGGCGCCCTTTTTCCTGCGGGAAAATAACTGTGATTTGTGCGTGTGCAACCGAAGTTGCATCCGACGAACTGTTAATGGTGACGGCGATTCGCCACCTCTAAACATACCGGATTTGTTCTTCACCCGTGCACGGGAGGATCGTCGTGTCGTCGAATTCTGCAACCTGACCGCCGAAGCGGTTGAAGATTGAGAAGTAACGCCGACCGAAGACGCCTGTTGCCGGGAGAAACTGCAGTGTGTCCTCTCTACACTGGTACATCAAGGAGAGGTGGTCCTTCGAACCCCAAGGTAGGAAACGTTTCAATTTGAGTTGTCCTATTTTTGAACTGATTAATTTGTTGAACCGTTTTACGAAGCTGATCATTAGGGTAATGAGAATAGTGAAATTGTCGAAGGCTCAGAATCCCGCACCAACATGGTCCTTCGAGCCGGATCGGCCGGTTCTGTGGAGAAACAGTGAATTTGAAGTTGAGATTTGATTTATGCGAACAGTGATTGATTTGATTTGTGCACGATCGCAAGTAAAAGTTTCATTATTTTTTGTCGTGCCAAGTGTGTTGTGAAATGTCGCGTCACGGCAGTGTAGTTGCTACGCCTGTACGTCGAAGTGAGAGGTCTACAAAGGGTGTGCCTCCCGCGCGTTTCCGCGAATCGCAAAGTGACTCGCACGTGGACCTCCAAGATGGCGGAGCCGGCGTGGGGAATTCGCGCCAAGATGGCGGTTGCCATGACAACACGGAGCGACGCTCGCACGCTGGAAGCAAGCGTTCGCTCGCCAGCAGCCGAAGCAGCCGCGTATCGCACACGAGTGAAGTGCGGCGCCGTACGCTCGAAGCGGAGATGCAAGCTGAAGAAGCCGCGGCAACTTTAGAAAAAGAGCGTGCGGACACTAAACTGGACCAAATGAAAGCACAGATGGCTCTCCGTGATGAGGAAATTGCTTACAAGCGCGACATGCTGGCGCAAGAGTTGCGCGTCCGTGAAGAGGCACTGCAAGCCCAAAAGCAGCTGATCCGGAGGCGGCTGGAGCTGAAGAGGGAGTTAATTAGGGAAGAATTTGACTACCCAGATGACTCATCTTCGGTGGGAAATGCGTATGACAGCGTGGCCACCGATGATTCGGGTAGGGTCGACGACTGGGTTTCCCAGCTGCCACTCCCCCGACACTCAACCCCAGCGGCGACGGACCACCTGGCCAGCAAGAGCCTCGCAGTGAAGCCGTCCAAGGACACGCCCACCAACCACGTGGTCAGCAATGTACAAGACGCCTCAGCGGTGGAACAGCTGGCCCAAGCGTTAGTGCAAGCCGTCAACTCGACGCCCAAGATGGGCCAAGGGGAAAATAAAAGGTGGATGGCGCGCTATTCCACTAGCAAGGATTTACCCCCTTTTAGCGGCGACCCAGAAGAGTGGCCTAACTTTATCGCCCAATTTCGGCAGACTACTAAACTTTGTGGGTTTAACGACACTGAAAATATGTCGCGTCTGCAAAAGGCTTTAAAGGGCAAAGCCAAGGAAGCCGTTCAAGCCTTCATGGTCGTCCCTGAAAATGTCAACCGGGTCATCAAGACTCTGGAGCGGCGGTTCGGTCGCCCAGAATTCATCATTGAAACCCTAATAAATAAGATCCAGAAGATGCCGAGTCCCAACACGGAAGATTTTGAAGCACTCATCGAGTTCGCCGATGCAGTCCAAAACCTGGCCGTCACCCTGGGAACTCTTAAATCTGAGAATCATTGTTACAACCCACAACTGATCAAGGAGGTTGTAGGCAAACTACCAAGCCACTTAAGACTGGACTGGGCGCGGCACCTCGCCAAAGGAAGTGACCAGGCTACCCTGACGGAGCTGGCCAACTACTTGGAGGAAGTTGCGGACGCTGCCTGTTTAGTGAGTGTGCCTGGGGCAACCAAGAAAACTGAAGCTGGCCAGGCCAAGAAGCAGCCGGACAAGCGCCAGAACAGTAAGAAGAAGGAGACCGTGCTGGCCACTACGGATGCTGCCGACGACCCCGAAGGGAAGGAGGCAACCAAGTGCCTGTTCTGCAAGAAGTCGAACCACGCCACGGCGTCTTGCAAGAAATTTCAAGCAGAAGACCTAGATGCCCGTTGGAAATGGGTCAAGGAGAAACAGGCCTGTTTCGTCTGCTTAGAACAAGGGCACCGGAGCGGTCAGTGTGGAGCCAAAAAGCAATGTGGAAAGGATGGATGTATTAAATTCCACCATTCTGCCCTCCACTCAGTCAAGAAGAGTGAGACCCGCGGGACTACTCAAACGTCGGTTGAGAAGACATCAGCTGCGGCAGAGTCGACTCCAGAACCCGCGAAGACTGAAGTGGTGGGGCACACCTGGCAACCGAAGCCCCAGAGTAGAGTGTTGCTGAGGATCGCACCAGTCAAGCTCATCGGACCCGCCGGGGAATTTCAGACGTTCGCCCTGTTTGATGAAGCATCCACTATTACTCTCCTGGACTCATCGGTAGCTAATGAACTTGGAGTAAACGGGCCAAAGGAGACGCTCACGATGCAGTGGACCAATAACACCACCAAGCAAGACACAACCTCGCGGCGAGTCTCTGTCGACGTCGTCGGAGCCGATGGCCACAAGTTCGCTGTGAGCAACGTGCGGACCGTGTCTAACTTGATGTTGCCACTACAGTCGGTGGACGTGAAGCGCCTGAGTCAGAAGTGGAAGTACTTGGACAAAGTCAAAGTTGCGGATTTAGTCGACGCTAAACCAACTATACTCATCGGCCAAGACAACTGCGACCTGATCATCGCCAGAGAGGTCGTCGAGGGGCCGAAGAATGGGCCCGTCCTGTCACGGACGAAGTTGGGCTGGGTGATCCACGGCAACGTTGCACCATTCCGGGGACGTGTCGGCGAAGTCAGCCTCCACATTTGCCACCGTGAAGACAGGGACGAGGCCATTCATCAAATGGTAAAGGACTCTTTCAGCACCGAGAGCTTCGGAGTGCGGGTGCCGACAAAGCCCATCAGATCGAAGGAGGACGACCGAGCAGTGGAACTCATGGAGAACACCACGCGGCGCGCCGGAGATCGCTGGGAAACCGGACTCCTATGGAAGACGGACAACGTCGAGCTCCCATCGAACCGCTCCGAAGCCCTGAAGCGACTCCTCTCCATCGAAAAGAAGATGGACCGAGACCCCAATTTCGCCACGCAGTATTGCACCAAGATGGAGGAGTATATCTCCAAAGGGTACGCCAGAAGGCTAACCACCGAGGAAGCTCAGCGTGAAACTAAGAGGACCTGGTATCTCCCGCACTTCGCCGTCGAGAACGTCAACAAGCCAGGGAAGATTCGGTTGGTCTTCGACGCTGCAGCCAAGACGGGGGGAGTAAGCCTCAACGACGCCCTATTGAAAGGCCCAGACTTTCTGATTTCCCTCCCAGGAGCCCTCTGCAAGCTGCGTCAAAAAAGGATTGGGTTCACGGCGGACATCAAGGAAATGTTTCCCCAGATCAAGATTCGAGACGAAGACATTCCAACTCAGCGCTTCCTGTGGCGCGGAATGGACCGGACTGACCCGCCTGAGACGAGGGAGATGGTCGTCATGACTTTCGGCGCAACCTGCTCTCCGTGCTCAGCTCACTTCGTCAAGAATAAGAATGCTGAGGAGCTGAAGGACGAATTTCCCGAAGCCGCAGCAGCTATCCAAAACCGTCACTACGTCGACGATTACCTGGACAGCACCCACTCCGAAGAGGAGGCAGAACACCTAATCGCCGACGTGATTAAGGTGCATGGACGTGGAGGATTCCAGATCTGCAACTGGATCTGCAGCTCTGAGGTGGTGCTTCGTAGCATTCCCGAGGCATTGAGGGCCACCGGCGACAAAGTGTTGGACCGGGAGACCGAAGTTCCGGCGGAGAGAGTCTTAGGACTGCGTTGGAAGCCTAAGGCAGACGTCTTCACCTTCGCAACGAGCTTCGGCAAGGTTGACCCTCAACTCCTGACTGGAAAGAAGCGACCAACGAAGAGAGAAGTCCTCAGAGTCGTCATGAGCATATTTGACCCGCTTGGATTCATCGCCCACTTCGCTGTAAAAGCCAAGGTGCTCCTACAACACGTTTGGAGAGCGGAGCTGGGATGGGACGATGAACTGACCGACCAACTTAATGTGAAGTGGCAAGAATGGTTGGAGGAGCTCCGTCGCATCGACGAGGTGTCTGTCCCTAGAAGCTACTCGCCGAGGTTGAAGGAAGCCGCGCCGCTACAGCTGCATGTCTTCTGTGACGCCAGCGAGGAAGCTTTCGCCGCTGCTGCTTATCTGCGGATTCAGCTTGTCGACGAGGTCCAGACAGCCTTCGTGATGGCGAAGACTAGAGTGGCCCCTCTAAAGCCAATGTCCATTCCCCGACTGGAGCTTCAAGCCGCTGTTATGGGGAGTCGACTTGCGCACACCATTCAAGAAGAGCACGATTTTCGAATTTCCAAGACAGTCTTCTGGACAGATTCCCGGACTGTACTTTGTTGGCTCAGGTCTGACGCCCGCCGATTTAAGACCTTCGTTGGACATCGGGTCGGGGAGATCGAGGAGTTGACAGTTGGAAATAGTTGGCGCTGGATCCCAACTAAGGACAATGTGGCCGACGACGCCACCAGGAGTGGCCATCCAACCAATTTCGACCCTAGAGATCGGTGGTGGCATGGACCACCCTTTTTGAAGCTTCCCGAAACTGAGTGGCCTAAAGAACCCGACAAGCAGACCTCCGAAGAGGATTCAGAAGTCGGCGATCTGGAGCTGAAGCAAGAGTTCGTCGCTCTGCATACGTCGAACCTGTCTAGTTTACCGGACGTGACTCGTTTTTCTAAATGGCTACGATTGATCCGTGCGACAGCCTGGATGCTGCGGTTCATCCGAAGATGCCGCTCAAGAGCCCGGACAAAGGCCGAAGCCGTCAAGCCGGAGCTCACCCCTGCCGAGCTTATTCAAGCGGAAAAGTTGTGGTGGAAGAAAGCCCAGTGGGACAGCTTCCCGGAGGATATGTCCAGACTGACAAAAGGAAAGCCTGTTGAGAACGCCAGCCGGCTACTTCAGCTTTCGCCAGTACTGGACAAGGATGGGTGCTTACGACACCGAAGTCGGATCGACGCCGCGCCTGTGGGCGACTCCGAAGTCAAGCAGCCCATCATCCTGGACCCGAAACACCCAATTACGAAGCTGATCCTCAAGCACCACCACGACAAAGCCAACCACATTGGCCAGGAAACTGTTGTCAACCAGCTACGACAAAGATTCTGGATCCCTCACATGCGGACTGCTGTGAGAGGTACTTGGAACGACTGTCTGGAGTGCAGAATCCGTCGAGCGAAGCCGAGCCTGCCCGAAATGGGAGCACTGCCAGCAGTTAGATTGACACCCAATGAACGTCCGTTCACCAGCGTGGGAATGGACTACTTTGGTCCCATGGAAGTGGCAATTGGGAGAAGACGTGAGAAGCGGTACGGCGTCCTCTTCACCTGTTTGACGACAAGAGCCGTACACCTGGAAATAGCCGCTTCACTCACGACCGACTCTGCAATTATGGCCATCCGTCGAATGATTGGACGTCGAGGGAATCCCCGAACGATCCACTCCGACAACGGGACAAACCTGCGTGGAGCCGACAAGGAGCTCAAAGAGGCATTATTGGAACTCTCCCAGCCGAAGATGGAAGCGGACCTGAGTGCCAAAGGCATCGAATGGCATTTCATTCCCCCATCCGCGCCGCATATGGGTGGGAGCTGGGAGAGGTTGGTGCAGTCGGTGAAGAAAGCGCTGCGTGCAACTCTACATGAAAGGGCACCGCGTGAAGAGGTGCTTCAGACACTCTTCATTGAAGCGGAAAACAGCGTGAACAGTAGACCACTGACGCACGTCTCCACCGACCCCGACGATCCTGAGAGTCTTACGCCGAACCACTTTTTGATTGGGTCTTCCAACGGAGAGCCACCTCCGATGAGGTCCACCGAGGTCGATCTGCACAGACGAAAACAGTGGAGAATCGCACAGAGACTCGCCGACCATTTCTGGAAAAGATGGATTAAGGAATACCTCCCGACCCTCACCAGGAAGACCAAATGGTTTCGGCAAGTGGATCCGATTAAAGTAAACGATCTGGTCTTCATTGCGGACGGAGACCTACCCCGTAATTCTTGGCCGCGCGGCATCGTCGTGGAGGCACACCCTGGGTCTGACGGGCAAGTACGCGTCGTGGACGTCAAGACCAAAGGAGGGATCTTCCGGCGGCCAGTCGCGAAGGTCTGCGTGCTCGACGTGAAGCCGGCGAGTGGGTAAGAGGCAGGAGCCCTTACCGGGGGGAGCATGTCGTCGAGGCGATTTGCTCCGGCCGCCGCTGACAGAGATCAGTGGTAGGCTTTGTTTTTGTTTTGTTTTGTTTTGCGGCCGCCAGATGGCAGTAGCGGACAGCGCCGTCTGCTAGCTGGACGATTTTGGCGGCAATGTTGTATTGTGGCCAGTGACATGCCTAAACGCGAGTGACAAGGACGTGACTTCGTGCTCGCCGAGTTTGGCGCCTTTTTCCTGCGGGAAATTAACTGTGATTTGTGCGTGTGCAACCGAAGTTGCACCCGACGAACTGATTTGTTCTTCACCCGTGCACGGGAGGATCGTCGTGTCGTCGAATTCTGCAACCTGACCGCCGAAGCGGTTGAAGATTGAGAAGTAACGCCGACCGAAGACGCCTGTTGCCGGGAGAAACTGCAGTGTGTCCTCTCTACACTGGTACATCAAGGAGAGGTGGTCCTTCGAACCCCAAGGTAGGAAACGTTTCAATTTGAGTTGTCCTATTTTTGAACTGATTAATTTGTTGAACCGTTTTGCGAAGCTGATCATTAGGGTAATGAGAATAGTGAAATTATCGAAGGCTCAGAATCCCGCAACAACAATTGTAAACGTCTGTAACCCCTGGATGCAGCGCATAATGGCCTATAATACCGTCCGGATTGTAAAGTCAGTGGTGTGCTCGCACCGCAACATGGCCGCCTGAGCCTTGGCCCGCGTAGCGTAATGTTTTTGTCCAGTTTTCGCCCACTTACGGTGAACCTATTGGCCCCGTTTTCAAGTGTAGCCACCAGTCGTGGAATCCCGGGAGTAATTTCCCGAAAGTAGAATTCGAAAATATCGATCCGTTGCAGAGAAAATCATTCGGGAAGGCCAGACTGACTTTGAAACTACCGTCCCATTTTTGATTCGCAGCAAAAGGTTAGTCCAAGGGAGTTTGCTATGTGGATTTTTTTGTTTAAATCCTGAAGCATTTCTAATGGACATAGCTAATGTTAATAACGATGAAGAACCCGTATGCGACTGTGGTTCCTGTCCCACTTCATAACAATGTTAACATCGTCATGCACCTTAAATATTGGCTCTGAAGACTGGACGTGCATGAAAGCTTTTTCGTACAGTTCCTTTACACTGTATCGCGAAATGTCCCCAGTAATTATTCACTACCATGTTAAACCACAACTTTAATTGAAATCATAACCCTTCAAATCCAAAACGTAGAATTCTCTTCACGCTAAGTAATCAAGTTTTTTTTTACTTTTTCTTCAAACGACGGGTTGTGGGTGAATCAAAAACATCCTCACCCCGCTCTCCGCCGATTCGACTCCCAAGTCAGAAAGGGGTCTGTCTGTTTTCCTCCCTTCCTTCATCCCTTCTATCTTATCGTCAGTCCAACCAAGTCCCACCGACTCTTCTTGTGATCCTTTTCTCATCCACGCGTCTCGGGCGGTAGCCATTAATCACGCGGCCAGCCACGTGACAAGAGCGCTTAATCACGCCGGGTCACAGCGGGACCAATTGGCCGCTACCAACACATGGCCACCTCCTGGCTGGCGGGCACCTCCTAGCAAATGAATGGGACCAAGTTGGACGTAAAGGACGGATTGAAAGGCTGCTAAACCCTATCCCCCCACCCCCAAATCCCTACCCCTACAACTTCCCAAACACTCCAGGAGAGGAGCTTTGAGATGGAGGGAAGGGATTAGGACGTCTCGTGATTCCGAAATTTTAGCGGTGCCCCTCCAGCAACAAAACAAAACAAAAATCTAACGTGAACCATCTCAACGTCATTTTACAACCGCAAGTTCACGGATTCGACATTACATAAACGACGAGTAAGCCTTGTAAAGTGATTTTCCCGTAAGTCAGAATATCATCGGAATATATTTTTTTCCTTTTTTTTTTAAATTAGTAACTCTTAAAAAAAAAAATATATGTTTTCTCATGGAACAGGCTTTGGCGAGAACTTATGTCTACCCGAAATTCACGTAGGCCTAAGAGCATTCAAAGTTGAAAACAAATCAATCCTGCATTAAAATTGAGAAAGCCAGTGCTGAGAGAAAATGTATGCAACATTGCAGCCTTGAAGTATTGGCTAGAAGATAGTTTTGGTTGTTTCTGGCATCGTGGGTAACACTATGGAATCTGTATCCTAGAACTCCGGCACGACTGTAACTTTCCAGATTTCTACATGGTGATTTCCTGAAAAAAGCTTGCACCACTTTGCAATAACTTGACATGACGTGACATGCCACATGCCCAGGATCTAAAATTAACACATTTCTTGTGCCACTCCTGCGAATAAGAAGAATATCTTGAAGGGATAACACCAAGATTCAACAGTTTGCCCTTACCATGTACAAAATTATCTGGCCTAAATAGTTTGCCAATTGGTCCTGATCTAGCAGTGTCCATTGTTCCCGGCTCAAGATCCACCAGAATGGCACGCGGCACATATCTTCCTCCTGCCAACGAAAACAAAAACAAACAATTTAATATTGGAGTTTGGTAAATGAGTTAATGAAGTGCAATCACTGTAAATCGTATACAGTTAAAGTTGAAACAAAACACTTTACCAAAATATTAAATTAAATTAAG
>JAQIUZ010000136.1:0-11112 GCA_034697205.1 Lithobius forficatus | reverse complement strand
CGTCGCCAAAGTGTTAAAAAGCGTGAAAATATTTCAAAACACATATTGTATCTTTCCTCGCCATAAAATGGTTTCAATGAGGTTGTTAGTACGTTTTGACGTATGTTTTGCCGGAGACTTGCGTCACTAGACGGATTTGCACATGCGCAATGACTTATAAATCTCGCGTCACAAATGGATGCTATTATTACAAAACACGGGAGCATGATAAACAGCTGTTTCGTCGCAACGCATCCTTCCGTATGCATTTGCTTGTTATCGGCTCTGTTCCGACTAGAGTCAATCAGTGTGGCACCCATTGAAAAAGCATTACTAAAGACACTATGGCACAGGGTGACAAAGGATGATCCAGGGCAAAAAATTTGTCGTTTCGTCGTGTTTTGGAACGTTTTGGGTTGTCCTGTGTGCCAACACCCTTAAGAGTCACACAGCCAGATGAGAACTATCTACGCATTTCAGTCAGATTGGCTTGTGGGTGAACACAAAACTGTTTTATAAATGTTTTATAACAGTGGCTCCAATATTCTATTTCAATATCGGACTGACATACTTAAAACTTAATGCATAGCCAAACATTAACCTTTTGTATTGCATGCATTTTCCTGCCACTGATAACATATTTTTAACTTTCATCTTTAATTATCCCTTACATACGCAGAAGACTATGCACAATCGAGGTCTACATTATTCACATTTCCCAAGATCTAACTTTATAAACTAGAATCCAACCACAAAATAACAGCTGCACAATAAATCTTAACCATTATTGACTTATTGTAACATTCATATTCTCACTCTTAAAGTAAAAAAATTTAAAAACAGGCAAAACAGAATCAGAACTGTTTCTTTTTATTTGTTTAACAACTTAAGCACCTAAACAATCAATGGATGACAGCTAAAAACTCCTATTGTGTAAACCTGTGAGAAAAATCAACCACATGACCAACCATTCAAAGAAACACCACAGCATTACAGACCTGTTTTTCCATGGACCAAGGCCATTTCAGTTGCTCTTAATAGTGCTACGGAATTGATACCATCCTGCTTCATTTTATCGCAAACAGCTAAGATTTTTTCAAGTGGCTACAAACGGAAAAAAAATTGGAGTAAATTTCTGAGAGTATTTAGTAACGCTTTAATTTTTAATTTTAGTCATTGGCCACAAAATTTGTTGTTGTCAAGGATTAAAACTAAACACTTCTACTAAAAATTAAGACGTTAGATAAAAACTGAAAAATTTATGTAATATTGCAATTTAAAAAACTCTCACTAAAAAAGCCAACAGCATCGCTCGTTGAATGTCGTTGATAGCAGTGTCGTGTTCAACAATGACCATATCATTAGCTATCGCAAGTTTGTGGGACCGAGGTATTTTTCAGGCACCAATAAATTGCCCATCCCCTGGCTACTAGCATAGCTTTACACAAAGCTCTTTAAAATGACATTTTAGGGGAACATATTTTTGCTTGTTGTAAAGCAATTTTTATTTCTCGAAAAACTTACCTGGGTTAATTTTTGCATTTGATCTCTTCACATGCGTTAGTACAGAGAATTAAATTGATTCCTGGGCTCTCACCGGCTGCCATACCATAACACTACGACGCCAGGCACGTCACGTTGCACGAAACGTCTATTGTTGCTTTTTCGGATTAACTAGCCCAACTGGCGGAGTAGACCCAGGCTAGAGGGGAGGCAGGGTGGGTTACCAGGTAAGTTTTTCAGAAATAAAAACAAGATCATCCTATCAGCAGCGGATAGGTAATCTTGTTCTTTTTATTTCTCGAAAAACTTACCTGGGTTAATTTTTGCATTAACCCGTAGACTTTGTCACCTAGGAGGTGGGCAGCCTGGACAAAGAACTACCCCTGCCGCCGGAGAGAGCCCTCAGCAAAGCCCAAGCACACGGAAACAATCACGAAAGTGAGGACCTGCCGGAAGGAACTTGATTAACACCCGAAAGAAACTGTTGGCGATCCAATCCTACAAACTGCCAATCCAATCCAATCTTCCAATCTTTTCCAATCTTCCTGTTTTCCAGACTGACCCGGACGTCGATGGCGTGCTACCGATACTTTAAATCGAAAAGTCGACAACGGACTTCCATCTGGGCACTCCCTCCCCAGGTACGTCACGGAAGTTTGGAGAGGAGAAACGCCATCGCTACGAGAAAACGAGAAGAGGGTAGTAGTCATTGTTTGAGCGTAAGCAGCAGCCACAGCTGCCACAGCGTGCCTAGGGACGCCGATTGGCCGACTGTATCCAGAGGCGGCTCCACCGCTGTAACTTCAGGCGCAGTCGTTGGCTCGTCAAATCCGAGCAGCTCAACCTCCAACTACTCAGGTACCTCCTGCGACCAGCAGCCAATAGGAGTACAACTTATCCGCTTGCAGTGACATGTCTGGCAATGTCCTGTTAAGTGCTGCGTCTTGTGTTTCGTAGGTTGCATGACTATGCCTCCCGGAACTCCTCAATGAACGGTGAGACATTCCCTCTGGTTCCAGCTGCCAATAGGCGGTTGGACAAACGACTTCAACCAAAACGGTGTCGCCGGCGAGCCGTGCCAACGTCGTCCGGTACGGCAGAAACAGCTACCTACGCCCTTGTCGCACCCCTTCCGTCTTGGCAGCTCCGAAGCAGAACTGGGCACAACCCAGGCTTCAACAGTCTATCCACACTGCCTATCCAAACGTGCTGTCCTCCGGCCCAGCTGCTGCGACGCCTTGGGAAGCGGCCCGTAGTCTCCGCAAGACTGTCGTCGAAAACCTGCTACCCGGCTGGCTGCGTATGCGGTACCCCCTGTACCACTGAAGCCGTTCACTGCCCCCAAGGCAACGTATATCCTTTACCTGCCGTACCACTGCTAATTTTCCAAAGCAAGGCCCAGCTCCAAGGAACGCAAAGAGGCCGTCTGTGAGGACATTACCTTCACCAAGCAGGAAGAAGAAGTGGCAACGCTCCAAGCTGCGGCGCCGGCTTTGGCAGCCGACGATCGTGAAGAGGAGGAGGAGGTCGGCGAAGGTGACCTGGTTATGGACACCACTATCCAGACCGCCTTTGATCATCTGCACGGTAAGAGGTCCAGTGAGCGCTTCAGGTGGCGCCCTGGCCATCAGAATGGCTGCGAACTCGAACGTTGACCCGCCGTGCATCCCGTGTCAACCTTTCAACCAAAGTCCTAAGACTACCGCTTATAGTACTACCAATAGCACTTTTACTCGCCCGTTGGCACGACGAGTCCGCAGCGGCACTCCAATCCTTAAAAACTGTGCCGAAGCCTCATCCAGAAACATGCGCCGCACCGGAGCCTGGTGCCGATGCGCTGATGGGGGCACCGAATCCAACGAAGAAGCAGCACCATCGCAGAATTTGAGCTTCATGTGGGTCTGAGCGGCAGAAAGCTGTGTACGGCCTCCTCGCCACCGGCCTCCGATAGGGCACTAGAGGAGTCTCTAGTTGAACGACTAGGGAATGGATACTTCTGCGGCTCTTCCAGCAGCCATCGTCACTCGTGCAACCCTTACTACTTAATACTAGAATGCTCCCCAGAACGACGACGCTGCGGCCAAAAGGAACTACTGGCAATCACAATCACCGACGGCAACGTACTGTTGAACGGCTGGCGCCTCGTCGGCCCATGCAGTCTTCCAGATGAGCCCAGAGGAGTCTTCAGTTGAACAGGCCACCAGAGAATGAATACTTCTATGGCCCCTCCAGCAGTCTTCACTCGGTCAGCAATCCTCACCTCCTAAAACTAGGATGCTTTCCAAACCGCAGACTGGACCGGCTGGCGGATCGGCCAAACATTTGCCCAACCCGACTTCAAAGGGACTAACCATCAGCCCCCCCGGGGACATGTCTCCTCTACCAGACAGCCAAGAACGGGTCAAGACCGCTGACTGATGCAGTTGCCGACGACAGAGTCTGGAACGACACTGCGTAGCCTGTAATCCACCAGACGAAACACCATCACCCTGAAGAGAATCCAAACGCTGTTCGAAATCCTTCCCATCGGCAAATGACACTGTCGCTCCTTCGCAGGCGATACACACCTTGCAGGTTCGTCCCCGGGGTGCCGAAGAAAATCGACCGGCCACGGAAATCGACCGGCTAAGAACTTGCTTCCGGCTCAAGCTGAATGCTGCCATCTGCTGCATGTGTCTGGTAAGGACAGGCAGTCTGCACCAACGTCTTGAGGAATCTGCTAATCTGCTCCGACGTCTTGAGGACTGGGAGGTTAAACTCCGGTAAAACCGGTGCGCAGCAACTCCCGGCCTTCCCTTCGCTCAGTTGCCGAAGCATCAAGGGCGAATGCAGGCTCTGGCGGCGAGGGTAGTCAAACACTGCTGCAAACCGGAGACGAATCCGACGCCGAAACGATCCTTGTGTCAAGGATCACATCAGTGGCTTCGTAAGCCTTGGCTCCTAGGACCCACTCGATAGCGCCACCCAGCGTCCAGCTGCTCCAAGCAGCGACCAACTGCTGTTCCAGCTTGAATTTCCAATTGGACTTCCACTCCTGTCCTCAAGGGAAGAGAAACATCGCAACATGACCCTTTCTTCCTCGCCAGTGAGACTGCCGATTCGACGTCAGCGCTTGGCGCTTTGACGTCACCACCGACCATGGCCGACACACCTCATTATTAGAAATGAGCACTCGGCCCCCAAGCCGGGCGTGACATCACCGCAAGCTGTTCCTCTCTTCCTCTGCAATGTGATCGTCGGCCTGCCGCATGCACTCGGCGCCCTGACATCTTCACTGTCCTTGACCATCGCACCGCGTGGTCATGAACCGTGCGACCCTACAGCAGTGTGATCGACGCCATGTCGCAAACGCTGCTCACCATCTAAATCGGGCGTGATCTTGCGGCAACCTAGACTCCCTTTCCTCTTCAGTGTGTCCGTCGACTTGCCGCAAGTGCTTGGCGCCGTGACATCCTCAATGTCCATGACCACCGCAACATGTGGCAATGGCATGGCATGGTATCACCGCTGTCAATCAACTGAGAGCGATATCAGTACGACCGATGTCTTGTCGCCAGCGCTTGGCGCTCTGAAACCATCATGCTGCCGTCGTCATCATGCTGCTCCTTAATACTTCAAAAGACCACTTGTCACCCAAGCTGTGCGTGAAACCCCCGCAACATGAACTCTTCATTGGTGCGGTCGCTTGGCGTTCCGATTTCACCACGGACCATGGCCACCTCCTTCCACTGTCAAAAACGAGCACTTTCTCATTCTTTGTTTCACGACCACATGGTCTCCTCTTCCATTGCAGCGAAAGTGTCGACGTGTCGCAAGCGCTAGGTGCGCTGATATCACCACCGTCCATGGCCATAGCATCACACTTCTATAAATGAGCTCTTGGAATTCCGATAGTGCCTGAAAAACAAGCAACGCGGACTCCTTCAACAGTGCGGTCGCGCCTATGTCGCAAGCGCTTGGCGGTCTGATTCCACCGCCGAACATGGTCCGTCGGACCATTGCCTCTCATTATCCTAAATGAGCTCTTGGCATCCAAGCCATGGGTAAAATCGTCGCCACCTGGACCCCTCTTCATCTGCGGTCGTCGTCGCCTAGTCGGAAACGCTTGGCGCTCTGAAATCATCACTGAGCATGGCCGCTATGGGCATTGTATCGCAGTATGAAAAGGAGCTCTTGGCAGCCAGGCCGCGCGGAAACCTCACCAACGTGGACTCCTCTTCTGCAAGGCGGTGGCCGCCTTGTGGTCAGCCGTTGGCGGTCTGAAAGCACCATCGATTATCACAGCACAATAAATGTGCAGTCGTGCTGTGTGTCCAGCGAAGGCGTTCAACGACTCCAAAGTTAACGGCTTCTGGCCTTCTCGTAAAAAGCCACTATGCCCATTTAAGGCCCTGAGAACCAAGGGTGATTGAGGCAACTGTCTTCGAACCGGACGCACCGGGCGCGGTCGGCGAAGGTCGTCTGAGTTGAAATTCCACTGTTACATTGTCTATCCGTCGACTGCGAAGCCGACACCCCGGGACAATAATCTTCAGGCAATCGCTCCATCACCTTCTGTACGACTGCATCCATGGTCAGGTCGACCTCTCCTACTTCGTCTTCTACCTCATCCTCCACTGCATCCGACGCCGACGCTGGCACAGGCCCCGAAAATTCATCGTGCAAGGACCACCGTAAACGCTTCGCCTCGGGTGGTGATTTGTGTGGCCTAGGCGATAAACGATAACGTGGCGAAGCCAAAACGCGGCTGGAAATGTGCTTGCGTTTCCGCCGAAACTCCTCAGAGTCTGAGTTGTCGGACGATGGATAAGAAAAATAAAGGTCACCCTCTTGTTGAGAGGCCCCATCAATTTCTCCTTCTTCAGATTCATCTGACTGCTCATCACTACCGGACGCAAACAGGGGATGGTCTGCGACGGCCGTCCGAGACGACACGTCCGATGTAGTGCGTTCCGTTCCACAGCGTTCCGTTCCGTTCCGCTCCGTCTCGTTCCGTTCCGCTGCGTTCCGCTCCCGGGCGCTTCGTTCCGGAGCCGTACGTTGCGACGCAAGCTTGCGTTCCGCCCCGTTCCGTTCCGTCCCGTTTCGTTCCGTTCCGCTCCGTTCCGTTCCGGTCCGTGCCGCTCCGCTTCGTTCCGGCGCGTTCCGGTGCGCTCCGGCGTCCAAAATCAGAGGAACGACGTTCAGCAAAAGAGGTGCGATACTCTTTTTCGTGTCGCAAATGACGAGAGCATCCAGCAGAAGCAGTGAAATCTGTCCGTGAGTCCGAACGACGCCGACTGTCATCATGACGCCAGTAAGAACTTGAAGTCCGACGCCGAATTCCAGAATCCCCTGAGGGCGAAGGTGTCCGGGGTCCTGAAGTGCGGTAGGCTGAGCGACCATGGTGGCCGCCCCAGTCGTGCCCATCCGCCCGATCCACATGACGATCAAAACGATCGCCGCCGCGTGTGCGATGTTCTTTACTAGAAGAAACGCGGTTTCGGTTTCGTTCCGGGGAACAGCTGCGATGTCGCTTCCGGTTGCAAATCTCGCTGCGAGTCCCGCCGCTGGCGAGACGCGAAGCTTGTCCAAGATGGCGCTCAAGCGAAGGACTGCGTGAGTACAAAGAACGCTTGGGCGGAGTCCAGACGATAGTCTCTCTCACGTGCTGAACTTCTTCCACAGGAGCCACTTCAACTGCCAAAGTCTGTTGAGACACATTAGACGTCGCCACTCGTTGCCAATCTGCGAAAAACCGGGCCGACGCGTCTGCTAAGAACTTCCGCTGCGCTTCCAAAAACGCCGATTCGGCGGCAGGATCCACGGCCGGCTCCCGCTCTACCGGCATGGGCGCCGACGTTTCGCCCTCGTCGGCCGGCTCAAAATCCAATTGCTCGGCCATGTCTTGCTCATCAACAGCAATCACGCCAGTTTCGGCTGAAGGAACACCAGATACTACAGGCGAACCCGGCGGTTGGGTTTGAGAGATGGATCGGCGACTATCAGTTGACGCCGGGGACAAGGGCTCGGTTAGGCCTTTTTGGCGACGCTTGCTGGCCAGCTTGCGGTCCACTTCTTTCTCCCGCTTCAGGATGGCCGCCGCCAACGAAGGATCCTTCCTGACAATTAGACAAAATCTGCAAATCTTCTCCACCCCATCACATCCCCGGCAGGCACGGCACTTCGGATGGGGGTCGATTGCCGTCTTTTTGCGGTGTGCACAGATCCGGTCGTCGGGTTCCTCAAAAAGAGGCCTAACGACGGCAGGCTTCGGAGCTCGCTTCGACGCCGAACCCGCCATCGGACAAGCCAAAAAACCACTCAAAAAAGACCTTGACACACCCGAACAACCAAAAACCACACGCCGCTAATAAAAAACTCAAATAATAGGTCATAAAAGCAAAAAATACAGCAGCGCTGAGACAAACACACTAGCCAAAACGGCAGAGAATTCGAAAAAGCATGGTAGGACGCCTCGTGCAACGTGACGTGACGTGACTGTCGTCGGAGTATTGTTGTAGTACGTTGGCCGAAGAGAGCCCTATTTGAATTAAGATTCTCTGTACAAACGCATGTGAAGAGTTCAAATGCTAAAATTAACCCAGGTAAGTTTTTCGAGAAATAAAAAAAAATATCAGTTACAGTGCTAGTGTGGCAAGTTCCAACGCTATCTATCCCCTCCTTCACAGGCTGTTAAGGTTTGAGATGACGAATGCTTTCCTCGTAAACTGGAGTCTAAGACACTTAAAAGTTTTCCTTGTAATGGTTTCTCAGAATGAAAAATGGCAAAATACGTGTAATAAGTGCTTCTCAAACGATACCAAATTTTAAGTCATTTTGAGGATTTCAATTTTCGTTTCAGCAAGATCGGCAAAGTAGCTGCTGCAAGCAGCATATGGCCGTATCAAGGAATCCCAGGACATTCCTTACTGTAGAGGGAAAAAAGAGAAAATGTCCTACACCAGAACTTATCTATGTTATTTCTAACCTGTGACAGCAACTGTCATACCTGATTAACTGTCAAAGGAAGGGCCAGGGGAGCGGAACTTGTGTTCACTACATCGACTGACATACAACAATGGTTTGTCATGTAAATAACCAAATACATCCAGCTAAAAATTCACGTTTGTTTTGTCTCGATGGATAAACGAGATTTCTGCATCGAGAATGTCTAAAAAGGGTAGAACAAAGGTACTTCCTAAAGATTAGAAAGTCTAAAATATGTAGTTGCTGCACCCTCTACATAATATTATTAAGGTGGCATTTCTTAAAACTGCACATTAACTCTTATTACTTAAAAAAAAAAAGCTTGGAAGGGAGAGTAAGCTATTCAAACCGAGTTAATACTGGACTAGAACTCTCAGCTCACCAAGTGGTAAAACTGCTGCAATGACCAAATCGCTCCACACTAAATGTCAGTAAATTATTTTATACAAATAAAACTTGAATAATTTTAAGCCCAATATGACCACGTTGCATTGTAAAGTGTCTACGGAAGTTTTCTTCAGCTTGTTAATATAATACAATTGCAAAACATTTGACGCGAGTTAGAAGCAGCAACAAAGAATGAAAAATGGGGGAAAAACATTAAACATTTCGTTATTTGGAAGAATTTAAATTCAAGCTAATAATTATTGCTTACACAACAGAGTTGGATGGAGCATTTGGTCCCTGAGCGCTCGGCTTAGCCCCAACAAACCATTTGCGTGTTGCACTGAACAATGTCCGATGCAGGCCTTTTCTTGTGGCAACCTTACAAACACAAGAGCAATTAGTTACTTCCGACGGTTAAACTGAATGTTGTCTTTAATATACTTAAATGCAAATCGTGACACTCACGGCTTCATTCAAAAACTTCATTTGTCTTTCAACAAATGGCAGTAACCCTCTTATGACAAATTCATGAATGAATATGCGAATACGATCCATATCACTAACAGTCAAGCAGAGGCCATGCGGTTGAGGTTGTGGGCGTTCCTGAGGCCAAATCACACCAGTGTTGTTGATAGGGACGGCAAGAGGGGCGTCTTGTTCAGGTACACATTCCATCTTGAGTGGCTGAAATTAACAACTGCTGCTTGTAGAATTTTTTGTGTGATATTTCAGTTAGTTTTTATAGAACTAATTCCATTCCATTAACTACCAATGTTAACTGCACTGTTATACAAATGTAGTTACTAGTTACGTAGGATCTCAAAAGTTTCACGTACATTACAAATGTTGCATATTCCTTTTTTTCCTAAACTACTTGTAGTCCACCACATACATTTTTCTTACCTTTATCATGCGCAGCGTTAAGGACAGCCACCAATTAGAGGACTGGGTCTTCTTTGCAACATAACTGAACGATTACCACTAGAGGGAGGGGTTGGCTGAATGGTTGAAACTTCTGTTCTGTGTCAGGGGTGCTTGAATCGATCCCAGGGAAAGCCTAGGAATTTTCTGGGTACCAATTTTGGTTTCCATTCCCTGCTTGTATGGGCAGAGAGCTGGGCCTTGAATGTGCAAGCACTGCTGTTGATTGTGGCAGGTTAAAAACCCCAGGTTTCAGAAGGGAGGTTTCTGCGGGAGAAACTGTCGCTCTCCAATTGTAAAAAAAAAAAAAAAAAAAAAGTAAGAAAGAAAGGGTCTTGATGGGCTCAATATAATCTTAGCAGCTGATATGCGGCATGACCGCACGCCATAAAGTAAAATTATTATTAATCCACCACAACGTAAGCATGCAAATGAAAGCTAGTCTTAAAGCAAAAGAAACCCTTGCTTTTGGCAATTTCAAATTATTTTAGCTCCATATCAGTATCAATCTCAAAAGTTGTTACATTCTAATTCTATGCCTGGCACAATAAGCGATCATTGGTGACTCACCATGAAACGGGGTGTCACCATTTAGTACATACACAATTTGTTTTTTGATGCGCTGTCAGGTAAAGATCAGCTTCAAGTAGGGAAAGTACGTTCAAGTAAAATAATTTAAATTGAATAAAGAATATCAGTAATTCTAATCATGTCAGAGCTAAGCAAAGACCCTCCTAGACTGCCTTTCCTAAAGAATAGAAGCGTAAATATTTAACACACAAAAAATGCTACACGCAAAGTAGCTGCCATTTGTTTGATGTAATGCACGCAAAGGTTTTTTTTTTTTTAAATATTCGTGATTTGGTAGGTGAAAGTAAGGAGTCGAAGTTTGTTTGACGACGAAGACGTTTTGTTTGGTGGTCCTCAAGAAGAAGATCCGTCTGTTGATCTTTTCAAGTCAGATGATGCAGATGGCCCCAAAAAGGTGTGTTAATGTGCCGTTTACAGGGCACTATTCTCTTTGCAATTTAAAACTCTGAACAATGAACAAATATTTTATGGTATTAGGGACCAACACCTAAGAAGCGTTCGGAGTCTAAAACTTCGCCATTGGACGAATTATTTGAAGATGCAGAAGATGACAACTTGTTTTCAAACAAAAATAAGGATTCCAAAGTATGTTTTAATCATTCTTTAACTTTTAAACTGTTTATTAAATGGACACGTATCGATCGCTTGTATTTTGTGCAAAATGGTTTTTATTCTTAAAAATACGTTACCACCATACTTATAGCAACATTCCCTGTTGATCCCTCTTATCCTGACCCACACCAAGCTTTTGCTCTCTCTGTC
>JAQIUZ010000135.1:0-11129 GCA_034697205.1 Lithobius forficatus | reverse complement strand
CGGCGGGCCCTGTACTGAATTTGATAGTAATAGTAATAGTAATAGAGATTAACAGAAGTGTCCGAGGAATGCTTACAGTTTATTGATCGTCGTGCACGAGACCAGCAAACGTTACTTTTTGCTGGGTTCACGACAATTCTAATTTGCTTAATAAATCTTTAACATACAATAGCACCATTATCAATGCTTTGAGAATGAACATAATAAAAAATATTAGCACCGTCATGATAAAGAAGTAATTTTGGCTTAAGAGTTGAGTTTTGAATGAAAGTGGTGGTGAATATTTGTCTTACGTAGGTGAGTAGTGTATATGTTTGGAAGACCTTTACTTTCCACTCCTAGAATATTTGCTAGCCTGTTTGTATAAATAATTTGTAATTCAGGCATTTTGAATACAATCTCACTTTTTTCAGACTCAGAATGTTGGATTTACTCTCTATGGAGCGTGTAACAGAACCAAATGTCATACTGCGTAAAATTATGACATTTGGTCACGATTTGTCACATTACTGTTGCATCTTGAGTGGTAGTTGCTTCTTTAGCATCTAGATTGCTACCCTCAAGGAATGCTTTAAAGTCTGTATTATTGGTAATATTGGAACATCTCTTAAGTTTATTGTCTTGTAGATAAGCAATCTTGTATGGATCTCTTGGAGTAGTACGCTTATGATTGCATACTAAACCTATCTCATCTTTCATTTTAATAGATAAGGTCTGGGCCTTTCAGAGATAACGAGAGGCTCGGGCTACTAACAATTTGGAAGCCCTTTGGAGTTAATAGGACCTGTTATTCTTGTTTACGGTCTTGTATTATAATCCCCCTTGAAGGCAAGGCTCTGGGTATGGCCCTCCTGGCTCCCTCTCTGATAGGCCCTGGATAAGGTTGTGCAAAATGTAGGCTTTTTTGGTATCGAGTTGATGAAGTCTGTGTCTCAGGTGACACATTTGGCAAGCAGGATGAACGTTTGCATAAAAGTTTTCTTTTATTGAAGTTGAGTGCACACTTTTTGTGCCACTTTACTTTTTTTTTTCTCACTGTTTCTTCTATTACTTCTCCCTCATTTAAGTTTTGTAGATAAAAACCATGGAGCAGTGCACCAAGATTGTGGAATTCTGCAAAATTTTCCTAAAACGTCCAGTAGACAGCACCAACAAGTGATTTAGTAGTGTGTATGGCTGGGAAAAATATATGCATCGTTTGGTGCAATCAATGACATGAACAGTAATCAATGACACGAACAGACTAACACTAATCAAATACACAAGCTAACAACAAGCTAGCAGCAGGTGCTTTGAAGTGATCGTCCAAAGTTTCAAGTCTCTCAAATTTGCAAAAAAAGGTGTATGTGATTCGACTCATGTGTGTAATATTATGTCAAACTGAAAATAAATGTAAAAGAATACACAACAAAACAGATAAAATAAAATTACGAAAAGAACACCTTAAAAGTTAAGTAAATTTTCAGATTGTTTTTAATTGTGCGGAATCCTTGAGGTTTAGAGATAAGTACCTAATGACAAAGTTTCTAATAACAAGAGCTTTCAAACAAAACGAAACAAAATGAAATCGGTCTCTAGAAACAGAGGTGCAACCAGCTTAAAGACACCAAAATGGCTCCCTTCGTTAGGCTAATGGCCTCCATTTTAGTGTTTACATGGAATTTCAAGTTGCTCCCTATTGGTAAAAGTGTCTTCTGACCTCATCTACAACCACAGAAAGTGGCATAAGCCAATCAAAAAGTGCAACTTATTGGCTGTATAGCTATGTACCAGACGTACTATTATTGTGTAAACCCAGAAGCAACTCCGAGGACGGTGTGAACGTTCAACAAACATTTATTAACTTTGTCATGACTTCTATGGGTACACATGTGTGTAAATGCGCATAGAGATATATTCGTTACTACACTTCAAAAGCCAGTTACTCACCCTGCCAGGAAGCATCCCGTTGACTTCGCACAGTCATTACAGCTCCACGGACCTCCATTTACATAGGTAAAATACAATTCGGCACTTCTGAATGTCACATTCAGTTTCCCCTTCATGAGAACATCAGTAGTATTCAACAACAACAACATCGTCAGTTCGTCACATAGCAACCCATTTGCACCATCTAGTGACAAAAAACCTAAAACTACAGACTTAAACAATATCATATCACAACAATGAATTACCATTATCTGTCCCGTCCAACAACACATTCAATAACAATCGACCACAACAAACGTAAACCTACCCTATAATTAATAAGCAACTACTCAGGCCAGGCCCGCTCAATCAACTTAAACCAATCTTCCTCCTTAACCAACAGAGCGTCTTCCTCCGAACTATCAGTACAGACAATCTGAAGCCCAACAATTCCCCTTCCTGATTGAACGGCCCTAACTTTGCACTAGTTAGTAGAGCGTGGTTCGATCCCTCCATACGCATGGATCCATGTCTCAAACCAACCATGTCACAAAATTGTAACAATACAGTGCCCGGTACTGCTTTAGACAGAGCATCAGCCGGCTGCGTCTTGCCTGGCACAAATGCTAACTCGATCTCCTTACGCTCCACTAAATCACGTGCAAAATGAAGCAAACGCCGGAAGTGCCTAGTCCTGGAAGTTAACCCCAGGCTATGAACCACGTCAATCAAAGACCTTGAGTCCGTACCTACGCGGGAACAAGCTGTAAGTTAATTCATTCAATAAGGTTTTAACCCAGATTAATTCTTTAGACAATTCCACAAGGCTAGACAATTCCGCTTCAGCTGTCGACTGGGAGCGGAATCTTTTCTTCCTTCGACTTCCAGGCGACCACACTGTCACCCACCTTCACAAGATAACCGTCGTAGCCCCTACCATCACTAGTGACGGACCACGAGGCATCACAAAAGGGATTAACATCTAAACATTGGTCACCGTACACCTTTAAACAGTATTGTTTAGTCCCATACAAATAAACAAGAACCCTTCTCAGAGCCAACCAATGTGCCACTCGTGGACTATTGGCAAAAGAGCTTGCCATTGTGGTGGCGAACATAATGTCTGGACGACTATGACCAGCTATATATGATAAAGACCCAAGCAGCTCCCTAAAAGTAGTCTCGTCAGCTAGACTACCTTCGTTAAATTCATCCCACTTATCAGTGACCACCAGTGGAGTACTAACCCTTCTCTCCTGTTCTAAACCAAACTTCCTAGCCAACTTAGCAATATAACTGGCTTGGGAAACTCCGATATACCCGTCTCCATAACTAAGCTCTAAACCCAAATAAATGCCACTCTTGCCACTAGTCATTTCAACTCGGGAATTTAATTGTATTTCGAATTCATTTAATGACTCAGTGCTGCCAATTAAAACCGTATCGTCTACGTGAATCCCGGCGATTATTGGACGCCCTTTAAAATCCATGTAAAAGACACAGGGATCAGACATACTTTGATGCAGCCCCAGGTGTTTGAGGACAGTAACAAATTTTACGTACCAACATCTGCCGGCTTGCCTTAAACCGTAGATGCTACGAAGCAACCAACAGACGTGGTCCCCTTCCCCTTCCTCAAAACCTGGCGGCTGCATCATATATAGGTCTTCACCATCCAGTAAAGTTCCATTTAAATAGGCCCCACGGCGTCGAGCACGCGGACCTCATGACCCCGTTTCATAGCCAGCATCAGTAAAATCCGTACACTTTCAGCTCTAACTGTAGGGCTATACGTTTCGTGGAAATGTATACCGGGGCGTTGCCCACACCCGACGGCAACAAGTCGCGCCTTGAATTTATTGAGACTACCATCTGGAAATACTTTACGAACGAATACCCACTTACTCCTAATTAAATGAACACCAACTGGTTTCTTAACAAGTTCCCAAACACCCCTATCATGCATAACCTGTATTTCCTTTTTCATAGCGGAAATCCATTCACTGCAGCTGCACTGTTAATAGTATCAGCATAAGTACTAGGGGTAATGTAGTCAGATGGTTTACAGCTATTTGTTACCTGAATAACATTAACAACATTTACACTTGAAGAAGCGTCTTCATGCACGGAAGAACCATTTGACACATTTTGGGATAACACAAGACAATCATCTTACACTGTCTGTGCTTTGTGCACCATCCCTAACAACGTTTTCGTTAAGTTGTTCTTCTACAAAACATCCAACATCTTTGACTACACTCTCTTCACACAATACACCACTACCTGTCTTTACCTTTGATGACAAGTTGACAGGGCCTCTACAGTCATTGTTTTTCAACTCGGGAGACAAACCTCGTAAGCGACGTGACCGACGAGGTTGCACAACCGACGTCTCATCAGTGACATCGCATTGCGCCGACGGAACTGTCGGCTCCAAAACGTCTGGTGATGGCTTATCAGGTTCGGAGTCTGGACGTGACTCATCATCATCATCATCACTACTGGAAGTGTCATCACCCCCATCACCATCTCTTGGGAACACAGTCTATTAAGCAGAGAGGTTAAAACGAAAAGCAGTCTGACAAATGACCCTCTGCATTATCATCAAAACGGCCCTCTGCATCAAAATGACCCTCTGCATTATCATCAAAACGGACGTGCCTACTATTGGCAATCACATTCTGCATCGGATCCCACAATTTAAAGCTTCTATTTTCCATACTGTAGCCAACAAATATCATCGGCTGTGCTGTAGCACCAAATTTTGTGCTTTTACACTTAGGTACAACCACATAACCAACTCACCCAAACCGATGCAAATGTTGCAAAGATGGCTTCCTTCCTATCCACCTATGCACTTATGCAGTGGTGATCGACCATCAGCAATAGAATCGCCACCAGGGAAACCATTTCGTAAATAAGCAGCACACGTAACTGCTAAGGACCAGAATAGAATTGGCAGTTTTGATTTTAATAACAAACTACGACTCATCATTAACAAAGCACCATGTGCACGTTCCACTACACCATTACTTTGAGGGCAATAGGGTACTGTGGTCTCTTTCTTTATCCCCATCCCATTACAAACATTTACGAAATCGGTGCACATCCACTCATCAGCATTATCAGTTTTTAAACGTTTCAATTTCAGGCCGGTATCGCGTTCCCTTCTTTTTATTGCCTCTATAACAATAGGAACGGCTTCGGTACGGTCACGCAAACCAAAGACAAGCAAGCGGCGTGTAGCAATGTCTACAATAGTAAGAAAATACCTTGCGCCCCCTATTGAAACGGGTACCACTGGGCCACATATATCTATTGACCATAAATCCATTTTTTATCGCATACATCGTTCAATATCTGAGAGATCCCCTACCAATTTAATAGGATCTCCATCCTCCTCCCATACTTTCAAAAGTTGTTTAAGCTTTCGTAACCCTACATGACCCAAAAGCACATGCATTTTATTCCAAGACCAGCCCACGGGAACGTGCGACAACCAAGCCTTCGGTTCAATAGGGTCAATCATTACAGGTAATTTATACAACCCATTACTAACATTATCACATGCAACGGCTTTCTGGGATAAATCAGACAGACTTAGTTCTGTTAAATGAGCAGGAATTACCATAGCGCCGCTAGCATGGAAAATGACGTTCATTCCTAACTGTACGATTTCACTAACAGATAACAGATTTTCACGCAATTGGGGTATGCGATAAACATTATTCAATTGACATTTGGTTAACACACCTATTTCACTTTTAAAGGTTATCATTACCTTGTCCTTCGAAGTAGCCTTAGCCACGCCATCTCGTGTGGCCAATTCGACTGCCAATTTCTCCACATCAGACTTCTCTTCCACTTCATCAGTCCCTAGGCAAACAACCGTGGCCGCATTATCCAATACGACGTCAGTCTCATTCCCAACGGTTGATGACAAGGGCGTAGTGCGAACCATGTTTGCATGTAGCTTAATCGGCTCCTTTTGAGTTCTGTCATTTTCTTTCTCCTTTGAAGTATTTTGCTGCATCGAAGAGGTTCCGTCTGAAGAACGCCCAGGGCACCAGCGACGGATGTGTCCCGAATTTCCGCATTCGTGGCACCGGATAGACAGTTTAGTCTGTCTGTCATTCCTTCAAGGGCAATTACGAATAAGATGTTCTGATGATCCACATCCGTGGCAAAAGCGCTCGAAAGTTTTCTTTGCTTGGTATTCTTTCTTAAAAGGCATTCCTTTACTCGTTGAAGCAGTGGAAACAACAAAAGCTTGTCCTCCCATCCCACCTTGTGCCTTCACAGAAAGAGAAGTTTCTCGTTCAATTAGAGCAGTCTCCATGCGGGTCAACGTCATATTCTCTTGATGGCGCAGGCTTTCTATGGTAACTTCATATTCACCTCTTTCGATGCCTTGAAGCGCATAATACACCACGTTTCAGTTCTCACTGACATTCCGCCCAACTTCCTCACACTGTCTCTTCAAGGCTCTCACTCGAGTGACGTACGATATCTAGCCACTTTATTCGTGTCAATTGATTAAAAAGCCGAATCCTTTGAGGTTCGTTTGCCGCTCGATGCCTGGTTTCCAGGTCTCGCCACACTTGTCTAGCAACGACAATACCAGCATACGGGCCAAGTTGAGCTGGCGTCATAGTTTGATACATAAGGGTGAGAGTTTTGTCATTCTTCTCCTGAAATAAACGGACCTCATCAGCATTATTTGCACCGGGTTGTGGAGGGTCCTGCTCAATTGCCACACGCCATCCCTGTCCGATGATGAATGCACGGGTCTTCATGCGCCACGACTCATAGTTTGTTTCGGACAGGGGCTCCATACCTTTATAATTTCCAGACGTTTTTATGGATGAAACCAAGACCACGTCTTTCAACAGTTCATCGTGACAGGAAACCGTAGCCACTGCTATCAAAAATGTGTAAACCCAGAAGCAACTCCGTGGACCGTGTGTACGTTCAACAAACATTTATTAACTTTGTCATGACTTCTATGGGTACACATTGTGTGTAAATGCGCATAGAGATATATTCGTTACTACACTTCAAAAGCCAGTTTCTCACACTGCCAGGAAGCAACCCGTCGACTTCGCACAGTCATTACAGCTCCACGGACCTCCATTTACATAGGGAAAAATACAATTCGGCACTTCTGAATGTCACATTCAGTTTCCCCTTCATGCGAACAGCAGTAGTATTCAACAACAACAACATCGTCACATAGCAACCCATTTGCGCCATCTATTGACAAAAAAACCTAAAACTACAGACTTAAACAATATCATATCACAACAATGAATTACCATTATCTGTCCCATCCAACAACACATTCAATAACAATCAACCGCAACAAACGTAAACCTACACTATAATTAATAAGCAACTACTCAGGCCAGGCCCGTTCAATCAACTTAAACTAATCTTCCTCCTTAACCAACAGAGCGTCTTCCTCCGAACTACCAGTACAAACTATCTGAAGCCTAACAAAAATTACTAATTCTGCAAGAAGGACATCTGTGTCAGGCTTCACACTTCTGGGAAATAAATCCATGATCTTTTCCATTAACTTTGAAGATAAATTCTCTCTACTGACTGGGGGATGCAGTGCTTCCTGAAGTGGTTTATTTGTCTCCATTGAAGATTTCAGGTTATCCTTCATAAGAGAAGTCAAAGTGTCAAGTACCATCTTAAACTCCTTCCTTTAAAATTCCTTGATGTTGAGAGTCACTGCGTTGTCTCAATTTGCGTCCAATCGTAAAGGTGCAAGCCTTCTTCGTCTATGACGGGCAAATTCACTTGAGTGTTAATACCTAACGATTCTGAAAATGTAATTGCACTTTGAATGAGATCATCCATGGATGTGGTTTGAGAGTTGATTAGGTCAAGGGATTTCATTGTGCTCTCAATGCACTTTCCAGCATCAATTATGTTTAACTGTCTTTTCCAGTTGTTCTGTCAGCGTTTTACACTTGAAGAGAACGTGTTTCATGAAGTTCATTGCTGTAATGAAGTGTAGCGACATCATCCGTGTTCTCAAACCAGATGCCTTGCTCTTGGTTTTCGAATCAAAGCTCTTTGCTGATGCTATCTCTTCTAAGATTTCGATTATGGCTTCAAATGAGAGCCATACCGATTTCACAGATTCTGCTCTGGCAGTCCATCTCGTCTTTGATAAGTTGCGAAGCTGAAGAGGATTGTCTACCTCTTTCAATTTTCTAGTAGCGGCCCGTATCGCTTTGTGCTGGAAGAGAAAAACACGTACAGGTCTTCAATCACTGAGAACATATCCCCTGTAGGGATTACGAGCTGTACCTGTCTAGAGATTAGAGTGAGCATTGATGTAACTGTGCATGCGTCTAGCGATGAGAGAGAAGAAAGAAAGATGGCCGAACAAGAATAGCTGTTTCCTGTAGTAGTGCATGTTAAGACCACGAGTACAACTACTACATATGGCGCCCAGCTAAAAGAACCCTCCTCAGCCGTAAGTTATGCCCTGCCTGCGGTTTCCGCACTTAATTTTTGCTGACTGCATGGAGATGGCGTGGATAATTCCCGATTAGCATGCTTCGTGCATTGCTCCCATGCCGTAACCCTAACCTCGTGGTGGAATGGCTGATCGCTCGCATCTTGTGGACTGTACAGTGCGTTGTTTGTTTTGCCGTTGCACAGCGTTCTCGCATGTTTTATGTATCCTAGTACTTACCTGCATCCGTATCGCACTCTGAACACCGAACTGCATCCCTTGAATTCCGAATTTTGCCGTCCGCTATTTTTTGTGAATGACCGTTAGTTGCCGTGTCAGCCGCACGTGACTACGCTACGCATTCTGTCACCGACGACCTTTATCTGAATCTCTGCTTTTTGTACATCGTCCGGGATACTGCGGATACTATCTTGCCTCTCCTCGACCATGATGTGTTGCACAATCGAACTATGAATCGATGTCGAAGGACGAACTAAAATCCCCGATTGCTCCCGTGTGTGCTTTAGTCCCATACTCCATGAGCTCATCCAGCCGGTTGAGCCCCATTGGTGAGTTGGCTTGTGCAGCTCTGAAATAACCTGCCCCTTCCGACCCGTTTTCGGAAGTGCGTTTGCTAGGTTTGGGAGAAGATGAATGGCGCTATCTGTTATCTCAGGTTGATACATACTTTAACTTACGTGGGACGAGTAGCTCATCCTCAATGTCATCGGCGCCCGTTGCTTCGGCCCAGTGTTGTGAACCCGTCGGCTCCGCCGATGGTGCGGCGGCCCCTTCCCCTGCGCATGCTTCGCTGCCTGACCTGTGTGTTGCTACCGATGTGCACTGCGCTGTATCTGAACCCGTGCAGGTTGCCGATCCGATACCTGTTGCTAGTGCACCGCCTACTTCTGACTTTGCTGTATCGTTACCACGTACCCTTCCGACTTTTTACGTGCCTATCGCATGGTGGAACTGGCAGGAGCGCGTCGATCGCATTTGGCGTCGCTTTTTGAAGAATGAACTGAACTATCCAGATTGGGCTACTTATGTGGCGCACGCCCTACCAGACGATCTCTATCCCATCCCGCCGGATATTTTTATGGTGAGCCTGTATCCGTGGAGGAAGCGTACGGGACAACTTTTACTGCTATGTGATGACAGTGTGTGTACTGCTGGCCCGCCTACCCCCCGAAGCCAAATTTGGAAAGACCTCCGGAGCACGCCGATGTGCGAGCTGGGCCGCAAAGCAAGCCAGCCTCTTGCGGGCGTCGTTATCGTACTTAATTCCTGTGTGTACATATCTGATGTTTGTGCGGATGTAGCGGTGTGCATCCCTTCGTGCTGGTATCACGTGTTATACTATGCTATTTCTTCATTTGCAACGTTTCTTGCTCGCAGTTGGAGCAACTAATTGCTTTATTATTTGTTGATGACCTTGCTTTACGTTCTCTGCCGATTGTTGTAGGTTGCTGATTATTGACCATACCTTCTTTCCTATGCGTTATTGCGCTATTGCCATACACCCATGCAATATGCGTTATTGCCATACACCCACATACCTATGTACCCATGTACCTATGTATCTTGAACCCATGAACCCATGCACCTGGAATCTTAACTGATGCTTTTAGACTTTGTTTTTGTCTGTTGCACCTTATTATCTTTGCACCCTGTTGCCTTCGTAAGCTTCTGTGTACATGTCTGTGCGTATGTGTTTGCGTGCTTCCGTATGCCTGATGCTGGTGTGTTGCCTGTCTGACTCTTCCCTTGCCTCGATACCTTTTCTGCTGCTGGTTTTAGTTCCTTTCTACTTTTTGTTACTAGTGTGTGGACATTTATGCGACCTCGTGGATAGCCTGGTGGGGATCAGGGGGCCTGATCAGCCTTCCCCTGCCAATTAGGCATCACATCTTTCTGTGGTACTATTTTCGTACTCCTAGATGAAAATTATCGTACGCATAGGCTTCTTTTTATTTTCATACTCCTAGATTAAAAATAGCGTTGCATAAGGCTTCTTTTCATTTAGTACTACTAGATTAAAAAAGCGTACGCATAAGGCTTCTTTTCATTTTCGTACTCCTAAATTAAAATAGCGTACGCTGAAAAAACGTACAAATAAGGCTTATTTTCATTTAGTACTCCTAGAATAAAAAGCGTACGCATAAGGATTCTTTTCATTTAGTACCACTAGATTAAAAAGTGTTCGCATAAGGCTTATTTTCAGTTTCGTGCTCCTATATTAAAAATAGCGTACGCATAGGCTTCTTTTTATTTTCATAATCCTAGATTAAAAATAGCGTACGCATAAGGCTTCTTTTCATTTAGTACTACTAGATTAAAAAAGCGTACGCATAAGGCTTCTTTTAATTTTCGTACTCCTAAATTAAAATAGCGTACGCATAAGGATTCTTTCCATTTAGTACTCCTAGATTTAAAAAACGTACGCATAAGGCTTATTTTCATTTAGTACTCCTAGAATAAAAAGCGTACGCATAAGGCTTCTTTTTATTTTCGTACTCCTAGATTTAAAAAAAGCGTGCGCATAAGGCTGCTTTTCATTTAGTACACCTAGAATAAAAAAAAGCATATGCATAAGGCTTCTTTTCATTTTCGTACTCCAAGACCCAAAAATAGCGTGTGCATAAGACTTTTATTATTTAGTACTCAGAGATTAAAAAAGCATACGCACAAGCATTCTTTTCATTTTCGTACTCCTAGATTTAAAAAAGCGTACACACAAGGATTC
>JAQIUZ010000134.1:0-11131 GCA_034697205.1 Lithobius forficatus | reverse complement strand
GAAATAAAGCTGCCGGAGGTAAGAAGGGTCTCGTTATTGATAATATAGTCGGCCGTGGATCCGGGCGGCTGCCTATATTTGGCGCCCGATACCAAAACCAACGAACTGACAATTTTGATTATTCACCATTACATGATTATTGATGGCCGTTGTGCGCTCCCGCTATTCGCCGGAACTATTTCTGTTGCGTGCCTGGAAGAGTTATAAGGAATGACAGTCATATCAAAAACTGTGTTCTTTTATGATTGCAAGTTGTTTATTCTGTATTTTTAATACTTTGCCCTGTGAAGAAATGGCAGAGATTCCAAAAACTGTGCTTACTTTAGAACGCGTGTATGTCTTTGCTGACGACGCGTTGTGCGTTTACGAACCGAAGCCCTGTGGCCAACTTTCATACCCCGCTATAGATAGAATGTGGAGATTAACCTTCGTCCTAATGAAACTTTTGTGCTTAAACTAGTGTTTCCTTTTGAATCAGCGACCCGATGTTTCGAACTACCCATCCCAGTTTTCGTACGTAAATAACATTTTTCCAGTTACGAAAAGTCACCCGTACGGTTGTGTAAAGACTGCTATTGCAGCTGTGATTTTGCATTTTATTTAGAAGACATTGTCTGCCGTCGTTTCTTGTCAAAATTTGGATATTCAAGCATAAAATCTATGTTTTTGTCTTCAGAGGCTACTGGACCATTCCTAGCGCTGCGGTCACCATGGCTACGGCCACAGACGATACGAACGGATCTCCCTTAGCAACAGTTGCTAGAGAACCCGGCACTAGGCCAAGTGACTCGTGTAGCATGGACACGAGAGACCTGTACTATCGGCTGTGTGCAATTCGTGCTTCTGCAGGTGCTGCCGCCGTCGGCACGGGTCCGCAACTACAAATTTCGTCTGCTACGCGGCGTGATGCTGGCGATACGTCTATTAGTGTTACGTCGACAATGCACACGCATACTACAGTTGATGCTGGCGCAAGGCCTAAGGAACGACATTGTCCTGTTGTTGTAACACCGTCCAAACCTGCAACTGCTGCCGTACCTACGTGTTCTTTATGCGGAAACCCAGTGGGACGCTGTCCGCTTTTTACGCCGCCGCCGTACCATGCCGCATCTTCTGCACGTCCACTTTGCGCGCCTATAGGCCTGTGAACTACGGTTCGTCCAAACCTGTTTCCAGTCGTCGTATGATGAACTGGCCTATTCCCGGTCTTTATAATGTCGACAGAGAGACGGGCGAATATATCCGCGGAAGCTTGACCGCCGTCCCCCCGCCCAAGTGTCTCTGTATTCACTACGCGCAAAGGCACGTGGTGACAATTAAACTACCGTTCGCAACCACGTGGACAGCTGTTGTTACAGTTGTGACACAGGTGTGGGATTTTAGTTTTTAGTCGTTTATTCCACTACGTATGTAACCAAAAAAAAAGGGAGAGAAAAAAACCGTTAGTACTTACCCTACATAACCTTTTGTCTATTACCCATATGTGCCTACTTCTTGATGCAACATGTTCTATTCCCAGTGTCGAAGTTCACTATCCTCCTTTAGCGGTAAAGGGTTATGGTTTAGTGTGTGTCAGCACAATTTAGCTATTGTTGTAAGGTTTATGCATTTAACCATTCTCGTTGATCATTTCTCTCAGCCTACGTGGTCAGATAATTACGTAAAATTGTGTGCAAGCCAAGAGGTGTCTTAAATGGTATTTGTTTTGTGTAGAGGTGATGGATTTAACTAAGATTTGCTGTCTTCGTTGTTAATGACTTGTTGTGTTGCGTCCATCCAAGGTGTCTGTGCTTGCCTTGTGTCTGCGTTGTGTGGCCAATGTCCAGTGAGCTATAGTGATTTCTTTTGTTTTTCAAGTTGTAAGCGACCCAAATGGGTGCTAGTAGTGTAAACCCGACCACTCAGTGCTTGAGGGTTGCGGCTTTCAAAGTGCTAATTACATTGTCTATCCTTTACTGGAATTGTTTTGGTCCTTATGATAAGAGTTCTGATACTTAAAGGTGGATACCTAAGATTTACTGCGATTTTTTTTAGCATTGTGTTGCATTTTTTGTCTCCGATTTTATCATGCCTTTTGTTACATTGATGATATGTTCTAGTCATAAACTATGTTTTTGATGATTTACCGATTTTTGTTGGGATGAGTTGCAGTAGTGTCACGAGTATCGTTTCTGGCGAAGGGATGTGCAGTTAGTCGTTAGGAGGGTGATGAAAAGGGTACTGTATTTAGGAGATTAACTTTTCTGTGTGCTCTTATGCCGTTTTCTTTTCTGTGGCCATGTCTGTGGCGTAGGTCCGTCAGGCCAGGTTCTGTTTTTTCCCAGTTAACAGGGTCCTTAAGGGTGTCTCTTGTTGTAAGCTTAAGACCCGAGGGTGGTATGGTTTCTAGTTTGTGTTGTACGAAGTTCCTGTAGATGGAGTTGTGAGCCAAATACGGGGTGAGCCGATAACGGGGTTATGTAAGTTTTTACGGCTTTTATTGTGAGGTATGACTTCCGTTTCCTTCCTACGTATTATGTTGCGACTTCTGTTTTGATGTATGAATTATGGTTTACACTGTGTGTTAAGTTCGACGATGTTGTAATGAATTTTGTTCAACGGTGTTGTACTAAGGTGAGTTCTATGAAGTTCGTTATGTAGCATTGATGATCAGATGTAATCTTGGAGGCGTTGTCTACGCGAAACCGTTTATGGGCTTTTGTACTGTATCTAATATTGGGGGACTCTTCCTCCAGAGAGGGGGAGGATGTGACGAGCGCTCCCGCTCGTCACAGGTTGCCGCGCTCCCCGCCGCTGCGCGGTGGCGCTAGGATATGTATTGTAGAGAACGAGGAGAGATGGAGAGTAGTCTAGCGTTGCGATGGATGTATGGAAATGTTTTGGCGTGAAATAAAGCTGCCGGAGGTAAGAAGGGTCTCGTTATTGATAATATAGTCGGCCGTGGATCCGGGCGGCTGCCTATAAAGTTTCTTAAATATAAAAGATTTATTGCTTTTAAATGCCGTAAATCCCAAAGTGTGTATGAATGCAAGAAATATACTTAATTAAACTTGCCAGATTCTGTGGCAGATGATGTGCGATTATTTCTGGAAAAGGATGAAAACAGCAGAATGTGTGAAGGGATAGCCCGTTGCCCGGCCCCTGCGTCGCTAGGCAACGGTTGCCTGGATGATGAGAGAGAGAGTAGAGAGCGAGCGAGGCAGAAGCCGGAGGAGGGACGAGCTCCGTGACACCATCCCGAGTGGCAATAAAGTTAGAAGTTGGCTATCTGTGTTGAGTTTTTTGAGTTGAGCACTGGGAATAGGCCAAGCCACACCAACTACCACCTTCCAATTTCCAACTTTAGCACAAACGTGAATTGCCAAAAATAAATCCAACAAAAAGGGAAAAAAACAAGCCAAACAAAGAAAATTCAGCAACACTCGCCGCCCCAAATACTGAAAAACATAAAGGCATCGTCACTTCAGCCCCCAAGACTTGAGACTGGATTGTAGCCATATACGACTCTATTTGGTACCCAGGTAAGTCTGCCAATGATTATCAGATGCCCACAGATTGTGGACTCATTACAAAATTTATTAAAAACTCTTTCAATATTGTGGTATCCGCATGCATAAATAGAGATCAGTGTTAAAGAGAACTTGTAGCACCTGCATGCATACATATAGATCAGTGTTATCTATGTACAAGATGGCTTAGTAAAACGTGTTATAGCATTCCCGCAATTGAATCCTTTTCCATCCTTCATATGAACCCATAAGAACATAAAAATTGGCGACGAGGCGGATCAAATAGGAGGTGAGCATCATGAAACATTTAACTATTGAACATTTGTGGAGTATTTTGGGGAAAAAAAGTGGAACTAGAGTTACTGCAAAACGTCGTGGAAAATCGTACAAACTTAGGACAATAAAAATAATGGCATCTGAACAAAAGAAGGTAGCAATATTACTGGCTTTAATTGAACAACCAGGATACAAGTTGTTGAGAGATTTGTGTGCACCGGATCTTCCGAAGGTCAAAACATACGACAAACTAATAACGACGATGGGCGATCACCAGAAGCCAAAGCCATTAGTTTCAGCAGAAAGATTTCGATTTTTCAAAGTGACTCAATCGAACACAGAATCGATAAACGAATTTATACTGAAACTTAAAGCAGCTGCAGAATTTTGTGAATTTGGGAACCAACTGAACAACTATTTACGAGATCAATTTTTGAACAGACTACGACATGAGAATATACAGCGTCATCTACTAACTGTTAAAGATTTGACATTCAGGAAAGCTTCTGAAGTATCACTCAGTATGGAAACTGCCGCAAAAGAAGTAAAAAAAGTTTCACGAACAATCCAGCACAGTGGGCATAGAAGTCAATAAAGTGGTACAACGTACAAATGGAAAATTCAACACGAATAAAAGTACAGTGCAGCGAAATTACCCATCTTCACAAGGACAACATAACAACGGAACCCAAAATAAAACAGGTAACAAGTACAACACAAGTGGCAATAAACAGTCTGGGACACATGCTCTGCAATGTTTTGCCTGTGCCAGCACAGCTCACATACGTGAACAATGCAAGTTCAAGAATGCTGAGTGCCATAATTGTAAAAAGAGTGGTCATATAAGATCTTTTTGCATTCTGCAACTAGCGCACAGGGGAATAACCACAACGAACGTTTTGCTCCAAGAACACACAGAGATCAACATAGAGCAACAAACATGGTAGAAACTGAAAATGAGATCGTTTTACCCTTTAACCAAGTGAACCAACTTTCACATTCATTTGAACCACCGATCAACAATAAAATTCAAGTAGAGAACACACATGGGTCTTTAGTAACATGGGTCTCCAGTAATCCTAATTGATGAACACTGCTATTCTGAAAATTTTAGTGATCATGAATTGCAGAATTCTAACATTAAACTCGAGCACATTCTCGTGAACTTTTGAAATTACTAGGATCATTACGTGTGAAAGTGAAATTCCGAGACAAGTCACTTACGCTAACACTATACCTAGTTGAAGGTCAAAAATGTAGCCTCTGTCATAGAGATTGGCTACAAGTATTTGGTATTTAACCAGTCCTGAGAGCACTATGTACAAATGAGAACACCTTTCAAAAATTAAATGGCGTACAGTTCAACTTAACAAATGAACAACAGGAACCAATCCTATTGCAAGGAATAATACATAATCACTTAATGTTGTTTAAGGGAGGCATTGGTTGCTGTACAAATCTGGAGCTACATATTCCTGTACACGTGAACTACCCGCCTATATTCCTAACACCTAGGAATCCTCCATTATCATTAAGGGACAAAATGGAAAGTGAAATCATCCGATTAGTGGAAGCTGGAGTACTGAAACCAACCCGAGATTCAAAGTGGGCGACGCCTGTCATACCTGTAGTCAAATCAGATGGTTCGGTAAAGCTAGCAGGACTTTCCAACTTGACGGTAAACAAAGCATTACCGAAAGTAGTTTATTCGTTACCACGCTTCTAACAGATGGCCGAGACATTAGCAAATGGAGACAAGTATTCAACATGTGATTTTTCGGATGCCTATAATCAATTCCCTTTGGACACACAATCACAAGAGATCATGGTGATTAACACACCCAAGGGTTTATTCTGTGTAACAAGGCTATTTTACGGAGTATCGTGCGCACCAGCTTTGTTTCAACAAGCAATAGAACAGTTGGTCAAACCGGTTCCAAGAACACAACTATTCATAGATGATGTAATGGTCTGGCAAAAGCTAAAAAAAAAACTGCATCTGAAAAGGATTCGGCTGACGGAAATTCAACTGGGAGAGGGAAACGCCAGGTAACATTAGCCACAGTTTTCGTAAGTGCATAGAAAAAGGCTCGTTGTGAGGTTGTTGAGGATTTGGTGTATGCCCTAACAGCGTTCGACATACCGCTCGAAAAAGTTGAGAAACCTGCTTTTAGGGCATTTTTATTAAAACGTAGCGAATGCCGAAAGTATTTCTTCCACAGACTATTTGCGAAAAACTAAAGTGGAACTTGTTTATGGAAAGCAGCGCCAAATCATACTCAGTATTTTGAAGGATGCTGACTTTATCAGTATAATGGCTGATGAGACTACTGATGTGAAAGGGCGCCCACTAATGAACATTCTTGCCGTTCCGTGATTCAAAAAAGGAAGTGCTAGTAGTGAGAAGTGCAATCTTGTGCCCTATTTGATTGACACTGTTGAATTACCGGCCGTTAATGTGACAAGAGGTTGCTGGTGCTGTTTTGCGTTGTGTTGCTCAGTGCAACATTCCATACAGCAAAATTTTATGTTTTATTAGTGACAATGTCAACTACATGGGAGCAGCAATTGCCATTATCAAGGCCGTGTTGCCAATTGTGTTCATGTTGGTGCTGGGCACACATTTTCGCCCTAGTTGGCGAGTGTTGGAGGAAACCATTTCCTGACATTGATAAATTCGTAGCCAATATGAAGAAGCTGTTTAACCTTTCCCGCAAGAAGAAGCGCATGTATGTCGAGACACTCGCAGAAAATGGAGTAGAAAAATCAAAAAATCCACCAATGCCAGTTGTCACACGCTGGTCATCTTGGCTTGAAGCTGTGCAACAACACTCCGAGAATTTTGAGAAGTAATGAAGACACCATCACTTTTGAAATTGTGCAAGAGATGTTGGCGGAATCGTTAAGTGAAATCCAGCTGAAACTTCGCTTCATTGCTAGATTGTCCATCAAGATTTGTGAAGCAGTAAAATTAATGGAAGGCAGGAGCATGGCTGCTCACAAGATCTATAATTATGCTCAAGACCTATTGAAATGGCTGCTGGCTCTGGAAAGAAAAGACTTTCTGCTTGAAGTAAAGAAAGAAGGCTTTATACTGAACGAATCTAAGCGTATTGCTGGCGAAATATACGATACAACAGTTTCCTGTCGAAAAAAGCTACAGAAGTATATCGATGGGGGGCAGCCAGCAATCCAAGCATTCAAAGCTACAAGATGCTTTGATCCGTTTCAGATCGCCCGCCTACCACAAACGCTGAAATCGTATACAGCAATCTGAGAGTTTGCAAAGCCAGACCAAGCTTTGGAAACTCAGTGGGGCACTTATTTGGATTCTGCCAAAGACTTTGTGTCAGACAATATAACTAGCGACGAAGAAAAATCTGAAGCTGAAGTCAGGGAACCCACTGAAGAAGAAAAGAAGGAGAAAAAAGAAGCACAAAAGAAGTTGCAGCAAGAAAAAAAGAAGAAGCGGGAGAGGGAAAAGATGGAACTAACTTTAAACTATCGTACTGGTTTGCAATGGCAGACCGCACACCAACGTTGTCAAAGATTGCTATCAGATGTTTGTCTCTGCCACTGTCATCAGTTGATGTCGAAAGATCTTTCAGCACCTTAGGCGATGTATTAACAGACAAGCGTCAGAATCTGACTGTTGAAAACATTAAATACCTGTGCACTTTACTTTAACTCTGTTGCTGTGTCACTTCTATGAACTGGGTTTTATAGGCCTATTCAACATTCATAAGGTGGGATTCGGTTTTTTATTTTTGTAGGTCTATGCAAAACAAAACTGAACGTGGAAAAAAGAAAATTTCTATGCCACTTAGTAAACAAAATCGTTATTTTAAAGTTATTTTTAAGTTAGCCTATGTAACAAGTTGTGGTGAGTTTGGTGTTAGCTCTAAAATAAAATTGCAGATTGCTAAAAAAATTTTGCTAACTTTATTTTTATATCAGTTTCGATTAGACAGGTAAACAACATCTACTTATCAGTCAAGACAAATTAACTGAATTGCGAATTTTCGGAGCTTGGAGATATGTTCTCCACCTGCTCCTTCATCTGACGAATTTTGAAATCGTCTGCTTGAGCGCTCGTTGGGATAACGGCAAAGGAGGTGGCTCCCTCTGGGAACGGATGCAAAGCTCATGTCTGGAACGTGGCTCCACCTGCGCAAAGGAAGTTGTCGCTGTTTCAGACGCAATTTTCCAAGATTTGGAGAGTGCAGACGCAACTTCTGGATGAATGGTTTCTACAACGCGAGGTTTTGTAGAGGGGAATAAATTCATTAGTGGGCGGCCATTGTTTTCATGGATCTTAATTGCAAGAGATTCCAATGCCCGAAGTTGTGGTTTTGTGGCTGCACGATTTTGGAACAGAACAGAGGTGTCTTCCCAACCGATTTTGTGCGAGGTGGAAAAAACTTGATTGGCTACTCCATCCGATAGGTCGAGGTTCGTAGTCGCACATTTGTGTTCGCTCACTCTCTTGTGGAGTAGACGTTTGGTTTCGCCTATGTAGCTAAACTCACAATTTGAACAAGGGATTTTGTACACCACATTCTTAGCAGTTGGGAAGGAACAGTTTGCACTAGGATTAGACTCAGTACGTGGTAATTCACTTAGACTGGGGTTCTGCATACATTTCAGTGGCACTGCTTGCTCTTTTGGAGATCCCAGATTTGCTGCGGGTGTTATATTTATGTTGGAAACTGGGAAGGGATGGTGTCTCTGCAGGAGAAACCTTAGGACAGCTTTGTACACTAGCATTATGTTGCCCTCTTCCTGGTTTTTGCTGAAGAAGATGCTTCACATTTGTCATGCGCCTAGTAAAAGACTTGATGCCAACTTGGCTTAAAACGTATTGGAATCTGGGTGCAACACCCTGAAGGTAAGTGAGACCCACTACATATTGGTGGTCATATTGTCACTTTTTGGGTTTCTAAAACTGGGTATTTTGCACTTACTTGCTTTCTTCACAAGCCGGCAGGGATACCCTTGTTTTAAAAACTTGGCTTCTGACCAGTCAAGGTGTGGTTTGGCTAGCAGTTGGTTGGAGGAGTGGCGTTTTATGCGCACGAATTCTCCGCGCATAGCCTGAATCAATTGGCGTTTAGGATGACCAGAAAAGAATGGAATGCACCTATCGTTTGATGACGGTTTACGAAACGGTTGGAACAGGATTTGTTTGCTAGGTGTGCACATGACAAGCAAATCTAGGAAGGGAATTGATTTTGTTTCTGGTGAACTAGGATCGATGGCTTCAGATACTTTGTGGGTAAACTTCAGATCTTGACTCCATGTGTTAATGGAAGTTAAAATATCATCGAGTAGATAATTTGGAGCTATGGCAAGCACGTCGTCAACGTATCTCTTCCACAGTGGAAGGGAAAACTTATCAACCACGAAGAAGTCCAGATGTTGCAAGACAATTTCCACGAGAATCGGAGAGCAGGAGTAACCCATTGGAGTTTCTGCAACTTGTTGAAACACTCGACCCTCAAATTCTACATAGATAGAGGAAAGGATAAGTTTGAGGAGTAGTTTGTCAAGCTGCATTTGTTTCACCGGAATGCCTAAGTCCACTGCAGTCTTTTCGAACATCTCCAAAATAAGTCTTAGTCTGTGTTAGGTTCGGGAACAAGGCGACGACATCAAAAGAAACAAATGTGTGTCCATCTGGAATTTCGATTTTCGAGACTTCTTCCATCAACTGGTCAGAATTGCTGACCCGATGTGGGTTTATTACGTACATTTTAATCTCTGTGCCAGATACCAATCTACTTGTTTCGCCGGGCCATTTTTGGCAGAGGTAATAATACGTAGGGGGTAATTTTGCTTGTGCGTCTTCGCTTGTGCGAACAGATGTGGGGTCTTAGCATCTGCTGGCGGCAACCGACTTTCATACACTCCTGGGTCGAGATCGACCTTCAGGGTGTTACACCCAGGCTCCAAGTTGTTTTGAGCCAAGTGGGCATCAAGTCCTATACTAGGCGTATGATCAATGTGAAGCATCTTCTTCAGCAAAAACCAGGAAGAGTGCAACAAAATGCGGGTGTGCCAAGCTGTCCTAATGTTACTCCTGCAGAGACACTTTCTCTTCCCAGTTTCCAACATAAATTATGACACCCGCAGCAAATCTAAGATCTCCAAAAGTGCAAGTCGTGCCAGTGAATGTACGCAGAACCCCAGTGTACCCAACAGCCACTTACTGTGTCCAACGCTGCTACAAATTGTTCCTTTCACTGCGAAATACCAACTGCTAAGAATATGGTGTACAAAATCCCTTGTGCAAATTGTGATTTTAGCTACATAGGGGAAACAAAACGTCTACTCCACAAGAGAGTGAGCGAACACAAATGTGCGGCTACGAAGCTAGACCTATCTAACGGAGTAGCAAACCATGTTTTTCCACCTCGCACAAAATCGGTTGGGAAGACACCTCTGTTCTGTTCCAAAATCGTGCAGCCACAAAACCACGAGCGTTGGAATCTCTTGCAATTAAGATCCATGAAAACAATGGCCGCCCTCTGATGAATTTATTCCCCCTACAAACCCTCGCATTATCGAAACCATTAATCCCGAAGTTGCGTCTGCACTCTCCAAATCTTAGAAAATTGCATCCGATAAAGCGTCAGTTTCCTTTGAGCAGGTGGAGCCACGTTCTAGACAGGCACTTCGCATCCGTTCCCAGAGTGAGCCACCTCCTTTGCCGTTATCCCAACAAGCGCACAAGCAGATGAATTTTAAAATCCGCCAGATGAAGGAGCAGGTGGAGAACATTTATCCAAGCTCCTAAAATTCGCTATTACGTTAAATTGTCTTGACTATTAAGTAGAAGTTGTTTACAATTTTATTGTGTAGTCGAGGTAGAAGATGTTGAAGCAAATAGTAAAAATTTGCCGATTTTTAATGAACTAGAAGGCTAGCTCAGAATGTCCTCTACCCACAAGCCCAAGATTTAACTTTGATGCCGTTTAAAATCGAAGATAGATGGGTTTTTGAAATCCCAACTGATTTAATGCAAAAAGTCGGCCATCTTGGATATAATGGCAGCAAGTTTTGCCACAATTTCGGGTAGAAGTAGTGCCTTGGTACCGTACTGAATTAAGCTCCGACTCTGACACTGACACGGGTCACGTGACATGCTTGGTGAGGCCATGTTGGTGTTGCAATCTTCCGGTTTATAATGTTTTCACCATCCTACGAGCGAATTTAGTGCTTGCTAAACTGCTACCGAAAGTCAAAACACTATCAGAGGCTATCATTTGCAATGTGCCGTTTAAAAGCATTTACGGCAAGCCTGAAGCATTAGGCCTATCGTCGCCTTTTCGTTTTCGTTCCACTGT